>PVJI01002505.1:53750-144046 GCA_004026765.1 Micronycteris hirsuta | reverse complement strand
CGCGCTGCAGTGCTCGCGCCTGGTGTGGCCGCACCTCCTGCTGCTTTCTGGTCGGCCAGCGCCCTGCGGTCTCCTGTGTTCCGGTGGACGCTGCCCGACGCAGCAGCAGCCGTCAGTGCAGAGACGTCCGTGGATGAGAACACGGTGCTCCCCTCGCCTCGCCTTTCAGGGCTGTTGGTTCTTTGACCCGGAAGGACACAATTGCTGTGGCTCCCGTGGGCTCCTGGGGATAGGTCACTGCCACGGCCCGCAGCCCGCTTTCCTTACGTGGCGGACACCGAGTTTAACGCCCAAATCTCCCTTTTCCCTTGTGGTTTTTGTTTTTGTTTTTTTCTGCTGCCCCCTCAACTCTTGGGCACTCTGCTTCTGGGGGGGGGGCGCCTCGGAACAGCACCCTCCACCTGCTCTGTACACCGATGAGGCACAGCGGCGGGGCTGGGCCCTTCGCTTAGGGGAAGTAGTCCTCAGTTTGAAACCTTGCAGCAATTAAACAGAAGTTTACCTTTTAAACAGAAATTTAACTGTAAGCTTTTGCTTTTTTAAAGGTTTTATTTATTTATTGTAGAGAGGGCTTGAGACATCTGTGTGTGGTTGACTCTCATGTCGGGGACCTGGTGTGCACCCAGGCCTGGGCCCTGACAGAGTCGAACCAGAGACCCTTCGGTTTGCAGGCTGGCACTCAATCCCCTGAGCCACACCAGCCAGGACCTGAAGGGCTTTTTTAAACAAAGGAATTTATTAGGCCATTAGTAACCAAAGAAAAACAATTGGCCTTGGGGCAGGGGGTCCAGCCGCCCGCCACCCAGCTGAGAGGAAAGGAAGGACACCCCCGTCTGCGGGACTTTGTCTTGCTAGTGTTTTTATGCATGGGGGTGGGGTGGGGCGGGGCGGCACTGACAGGATCTGCATTAGCTTTGGACAGTGGAGGGGGGCAGGGCGCAACTGGGATTAGCCTGGGCTGCTGGGCCTCTGGACTGGGAAATTCAGGTGCAAATCAGGAGGGAAGGCTCCTGGGGTTCCCTGGCGGCTGGTCGTCCCTCCGTTGGCCGACCTGGGAAGGGGTGACCTGGAAGTTACCCCTCAGTTCCGACGGCTGCTCGGGGTGGGAGCAGGCTTGTCAGAGCTGGCCTGCATCAGCGGGCCTCACGCATAGTGTGGAGTGCTGGGAATCGGTTCCTTAAAAACACACTGGTTGAGCTTTTGTTAGCTGTTTCAACAGCATTAGATTGACCTGTTCCTGGGAATTTATGTTCCATCGCCAGGGAATGGCAGGGGTGTATTTTGTAATAATCTTTTCACTCACGTGTCTAATTCCCCAAGTGGTTAACAGCACAGCCTCTGGGTGCCGTGCACCCTGGGGACCTGGGATCGGCTCCGTAGCAAAGGGGGGAGGCGTTGTGAATGAGGGGTGGGCGCACCCTAGGGCAGCCCCAGGGTGAGTGGGAAACTGCAGACCTGCCTCTCCACCAAGACGTGCCATTGCTGTCTGCCCGCCTAGCCTTGGGCCTGGCTGCGACGTCAGCCCTGCAGTCCATGGCCCCTGGGTCAAAGGGCGCTGGCAGCCTTGGCCATTCTGGAAGAATCTTGTGGGTTTTCCCAAACTGCCGATAGAGGTCAGGGAGAAGGAGTGAAGATGTCTGACCTTGGCCCTTCCCCTCCCCCTCATCTTCTTCCCGACCCCTCTGCCCCTGGGCCCAGCCTCTGGGCGGTGCTGGGCTGCTGGTTCCTTGTCTCAGACTGAGAGTAACAATAAGACTACTTGTTGCTTCCTTGCTTGGTTTTAAATTGCCCTTGGGAAGGGCTGGAACCTCCCTGGGAGGGTCGGGATCAGAGCACTAGGCCTCTCAAAGTTGCACTTGACCCCGAGGGTGCCCTCTTTAGGGTTTTCATTTGGTATCAGGGTACTCTGCCCAGGACCCTGCTTTCCAGCGGGCTTCAATCTGGGGTGAGAAGGGGCCGAACACCAGGAGGAGGCGGTTTTTAAAGGCCTGAGCCCCACATGGTGCTCCTCTGCTCTGAGACGGCGTGAGCTGGGGGTGGCAGGGCCTGGTGTCCGCCCAGGCGAGTGCTGCACTCCTGAGTTTCCCCGAAAGATTCCAATCCCATGAGGTGTGGAAGCCTGTGAAGCTTCGCGCCCCTTCCGTCCCTCTGAGCCTTGGGACTGTGGGTTTTTGAGGTGCACCGGGGGTGTTTAGGGTAGAATTTGAGACAAGTGGAGACTTTTAAATTCGGGTTAGCTATTAAAGTCAGTGTGCTGGGAGGAAGCATTCCTTAGCTGGTAGAGTTCAACTGAAAAATACCTAGTCTAAGTGTTAGAAATGCCTTTTTCCCCTGTGAGAAGCAGCTCCCAGGAGAAGCTGCAACTGCTGGGCTGGAATTACCTGAAGAGGCCAGAGAGGGGGGACCTGCGGCCTGCAGCCCCCCAGCTCGCTCTTCTGGGAGATCGAACGGTGGGCCCAGGTCAGGGGCCCTGGGGTCCTCTGGGACTGCAGTGTCAATGGGAGTGGGAGGCTTCCTGGGCTGGGTCTCCCACCCTAAGCCTCTGCAGCCCCCCTCCTAGTGCACCGCTGGCCCTGTCCTCAGTGCCTTTCACCCGCCCGCGCGCCAGCCTGAAACTGCACCCCTGACTTAGAGCCGCACCTTGCAGAAAGACATTGCTGCTGACTGTGCTCCATTAAGGACCCTCCCCTGAAGAGGCGAGCCAGGTGGGTTCCCCGTTCCAACACCCGTTGCGGGGGCCCTTTGTGCCTTTGTGGGGCGAGGGGCCTGCGAGCGGCTCCAGGGCCCAGCACGTCAGCCCGCTTCACAGACAGGCGCCTAGTCCTCGCCCTGCTCGTTCCAGCCAGTTCCAGCCCCATCTGTCTGGTCTCCAGCCGTCCCACTACCCCTGTCTAGGGCAGACCTGAAGACAGATGGAAGAGTGGAGAGCCGGTCACTGCGAAGCCATGAAGGTGGCCCCCAGGGAACCCCACCGCAGAAAGAAACGGCTTTCGCAGAGCATGACAGGCCTGGAGGTGTTCCGAGGTGCTGACTGACAAGCACCTCTGGCCTGGCCGGGTGTCATCTGGGCTGGAGTGTCCTCCCAGGCACCACGAGGTTGTGTGGGTTCGATCCCTGGTTGGGGCGCATATGGGGTGGGGTGGGGGGGGTCATCTCCTTCATCTGTCTCAAATCAATAAACACATCCTCCAAGGTGAGGACTTCCGAAAGCACCTGTGCCCGGTGTCCTGGTTCTTTGGCAGGGAAGCTCCAGGGAGACCTGAAGGGTCAAGGGTGCAGCTCTGCTGCACTTTTTGCCAAGGGGCTTCTACTTGCAAGAACAGGAAGCAGGGCTGTAGGGGCAAGTCATGGGGTCAGAGGCCAAGGAGTTACTGCCCTCGGGGCAAGTGTCCAGTGCCCAGGGTACCCCATGGAAGCAGAAGTTCCCCTCTGAGGTTGGCTGGGTGGGGCAGGCAGGTGCTGGGGCGGCGCTAGTCAGCACTAAGCCAATCCGCGAGGAGGGCTGCACATCTGCCGGAGCCCTTTGTCTTCCTGGACAGTGACTGTTTCACCTTTCCCTCCAGCTGCTGTGGGCAGGTGTGCCCAAGTTGCTTGCATTCGTGCGCGGGCCGACGGGCTGCGCTCCTTCGCCCGGTGGGCTGGAGGGAAAGAGGCGCTGCGCTTTGCTCCTTTACCCTCAGAAGCCCGCCGACGGGAACCGGGCCATGGTGCGTTCCCTCGGGGTGGCGGGGCTACCAGGGGCTTGCAGCCTCGGTCCCAACCACTTGCGCCCCACAGCTTTGGCCCCTGGGCTCGGCACGCGGAGCGCATGCGCGCGGGGTGGAGCCTGGGCCTGGCTTTTTTGGCGGCGGCCGCACGAGGGCGCCGCTCACGGCGCGGGCAGCCTCTCTAGCTCCATGGCATCTCGGTGGCTGGCGTGCTCCCTGCGAGGGGAGCGAGGTGGGCCCTCTAGTCCCTGCATCTCGGTGGCTCACGCCGACCCCGCCCGCGCGCTGGGTCGCTCGCTCTCTCGCTCGCTCGCTGGTTCTTCGGAGCTTGGAGGAAATGGCTGCAAGACTCTAGAGGCCTGGGAGCAGAGGTCAGTGGCGTTCCGGAGCCAGGCGGAGGGGCTGGCAGCCGCGGGGCCGCACTCGGGCGCGGGCGACAGGGCAGGGGCGGCGGCGCCCAAGCCTGGCCTGCCCAGAGCCGCGGCCTCGGCGCCGGGCCGCGCTCCCGCCGGAGAGAGAAGATGGCGGCGGCCGGGGTGCGGGGGAGGGGTCGGGCCCGCCGTGGGGGTGGGGGCACGGGCCATGGGCGCCTGGTTCGGCCGCGGCGCTCGGACAGGAGACGGTGCGGAACGCCGCCCTGGGGCGCCAGCCAGCTCCCGGTGCGGCGGGCTGACTCGACCAGACGATTGTTGCCCGCGGTTGTGGGTCGGGTAGGATTGGTTTCCCCGTGTAAAGACGGGGTCCGGGACGTCTTGGGGGCGAGGTTGCGCTGTAGGGTCGGTACCAGGCATGCGTTCTCTTGGCTTCCCCGGGACCGGCTGGTTGTGACGGGTGCGACGCCTGCGAGGCGGCGCCGTGGCGGGCTGCGCGGCGTGTGGGCCTCGGGAAACCGGTCGGTTGTGTGGCCTTCAGTCGGGCGTGTGGCCGTGGTGGGGTGCGGCGCCGCTTTGGGCTTTGGCCCGCGGGCCCTCCCATTCCTCCGTTCCCGCGCCCATTGCTGCTGGCGGGGCCTCCAGGCGGCGGCAGGTGGTCGGCCCTGAATCTCGCCCCGGGCGCTGGGGCGGGGAGGGGCGGCTCTAGGCGACCTGAGTGGTAGCTGCTGAAGACACTCGAGTGTCGCCCGCGCTGTGGGTGACAAGGTCCCTGTCGTTGGCTGGCTGAGGGGTGAGGTTGGAGCCTCATGTCCGGTGGCACGGTGTGAGAATAGAGGTGGGTGTTGGGGTCTTGTGAGCGCGTCCTCAGAACTCGCCCGCGGGGGCGAGAGCGCGGTCCTGCCGGGATGGATGCGCCGTCCCCAGCCGGCACCGGGGTGGCAGAGCCGCGCTCTCGAGAACCGCGCTTCGGACCCTGCGCTTCAGGACGTGACGGCCTGCGGCCTCCGGAACGGGCTCACGATGCGTGTTGTGTCCCGTGGGCGCGCGCTGGGGGCACACAGGGTCGCCCGGCCCGTCGCGACCATTTCTGCCGAAAGCACTTCCCCGGCGCCGCGCTCTGCGGACCGGCGCGCTCGTGCACGGACTTCAGCCTCGAGTTCAGGACCCACGATCGGCGTCTGTCGTTCGCTTTCTGGTGCGCGAGGGCCTTTGCTTGGGTTCAGCTCAGGCTGTTCTCGCGAGAAGAAGGGGCAGAGGTCAGGTGCGGCCGGCTGCTCCCCTCTCCTCCCTGTGGCCGCTGCCCTGGTCCCCAGGGTCTTCCCCGGCCGAGGCGGCAGCCGCGGCCGTCCGCCCCTGAGGGTCCCAGCAGTTTGCTGGGGCTGGGAGGTGGGCAGGCGCTGCCCTCCTGGGCTGGCCTTAGTGGGGGTGAGTGGCACTGGGGTCCCGAGTTCTCTCTGGCAGAGGGTTGGTGGATACTGCTGCTGATCCTGAAGGAGAACCTGACCTCCCGGTAGCCCAGGGACCCTTCCTAGTTGGTGCTTGCCTCATGTTCCAGGTCTTCTTTTTTTTTTTTTTTTAAGATTTTATTTATTTACTTCTTGGAAGGGAGGGAGAGAGGGAAAGATCAGAGTGTGAGAGAAGGATCCATCAGTTGTCTCTCGTGCGCCTGCAACCCAGGCACGTGCCCCCACTGGGAATCGAACCAGGGACCCTCTGGTTTGCAGGCCGGAGCTCAGTCCACTGAGCCACACCTGCCAGGGTTTGAATCTGTTTGTAAGCATTGGTCCAGTGACACCAAGTGACTGCGTTGGGCTCTTGCAGAGCAAGGACTATTCTCGGGCCAGCTCGCTGTTGTCCTTGGGTCGCAGCATGCGGCCATGTGTCCCGAACAGGCCTGTTCCTGGTCCGCCTGGTGGGCTCAGCAGGTGCACTAAGAAGGCTTCCCCGATCAGGCCCACGTTTGCACTGTCCTCGCTCGGGTGGTGCGGTCTCGTAACTGGACGCCTGCTGTTGGCCTGGTCGTGGGCAACCTCAGCGGCCTTTGTTGAGTCCGTCACAGGCTCAGGGAGGGACCACTCGTGCAGCTGCTCCTGTGCGGCCAGGGGAGGCCAGGGCCCGGTGCCCACACTGACCTGCAGGACGGTCTCCTGCTTAGGCCTCGTTCTGCCTTCAGAGCGCTGATGTCCAGGGGAGGCTGCCACCGGGGTTGACCGGGTGGCCGTGCGCTGCAGTTGGAGCGCCCGTGGCCCAACTGCAGACCGGCGTCCTCGGCATGTGGCCGAGTGTGCCGTCTGTGAGGCAGGCACTGCTCTCCCCGGGCACCAGCCATCCTGGTTTTGCTTTGCACGCACTGACAGGCTCCAGGGTGGTCGTCAGCACACCTGCACACGCCGCTGCACCAGCGAGGACGGCCTCACTGTGCTTCACGTTCCAGAGATAAATACTCACGTAGACTGTGAAAACAGTGCAGACGCTTGCGAAGAAAGCAGGAACGCCAGCCAGGGCACCAGTGGAAGCCCACGTTGCAGCTGTTCCCATGTGGGTGGGTCTGGACGTGTGCCTGTGGCCAGGGTGGTTCGGGGAGTGTGGCTGCTGAGGGCTGGCCAATGACGCCTCGCCTCCCTCCGCGTGCGAGCCCTTTCCAGGGCTGCCTGGAGTGCCCTCCTGTCCCCGCCGCAGCCTCAGAGTGCCTGTGGCCCGGGTGCTCCTTGGTGAGTCGAACCCGTCTCCTGCTGGGGGGCACTGGAGCCCCAGAGGCACACCTGCCCTCTCCAGTTACCTGCCTGGTCGGACGGAAGAGCCTGTGCGGTCCCATGCTCCCACGCTCGCGAGGGCTCCGAGGAAACACCCAGCAGACGGGCGCTCTAAGGGGTCCCTGCTGCAGCCCCCCCACACCAACCCTGTCGTTTTCTGTGACACGCTTGCCCCCTGGGGCGAGCACTGCTGCCTGGTCTAGACATGGTGACGTTTCAGATGTCCTTTTGGGAGGCTATGAGGTCACAGTTGTCCCCATTTCCCAGGCCAGAAAGTACAGCCCAGAGTGGTGACCCGCTGTGAGGTCTGCATCTGGGGTCGAGACTGGGACGTCCTGGTGTGAAGCCGCTGGGCCCTTCAGCCCCTCAGCCTGTGCTTCAGAGGGCTCCGCCCACTTTCAGGGGGGGGCTCTCTTGGGTGCCATGGTCATGACCAGGGACGCTGAGTGGTCCCTCTGAGATGCCCCCCCGCACTCCACAGAAGCCCAGGGCCAGTAGAGCCTAGTCCTGGACTCCGGGGGTGTGAGTGTAAATGTAAAGGGAGCGGTTTCCCTCTAGATGTCAGATGGCTGAGCCGCCTCTGAAGCAGCACTGATGGGAGCGGGCAG
Source organism: Micronycteris hirsuta (assembly GCA_004026765.1). NCBI lineage: Eukaryota > Metazoa > Chordata > Mammalia > Chiroptera > Phyllostomidae > Micronycteris > Micronycteris hirsuta. The sequence continues at coordinate 136,604 of PVJI01002505.1, read as the reverse complement.
GGCCCCCCCCCAGGCCCAGCCCCCGGCCCCAGCCCCGTGCAGGCGCCTGGGAAGTCCTGTTGTCTTGCTCCTTCACACTGAGCTTGAGCGTGGGACCTTTCCCACTGCCCCCAAATCAGAACCAGACGCGGGCCTCTACCGGTCTCGGGGGAGGGGGGAGGACCCCAGCTGGATGCACAGTTCTTGACTTGTCTCCAAGGTCCCTCCCTGAGCGCTCTTTCAGCCCCGGCCTGGGCCGGACGCCCTCAGACCTTCAGGGGTGCAGCCCGCTCACGGAGCACCAGCACCGTGCAGGCCTCTGTCTCCTTTCCGACCGCGCTCTGCGCTCGATGGTGGCTCGGGGAGCGCTGGCGTCCCTGCGGGAATCAGCCAGGTCTCCACAGGCAGAGCACCCAGAGGGCCCTGCGTCTTCCTGACCTGGAAGGTCACTAGGTCACATGGGCCGTTCAGGCAGCAGCCCTGTGGCTCCCCCCCAAGCGTCAGATCTGTGCTCTGGATGAGCCCTTCCCGGGGGTCTGACATCGGGGTCCAACAGGCCCCGGGGAGCGAGAGTGGCCTGAGTGACGTCCAGTGGCACTTCCGCGTTGGGCCATCACGGCGGGCGTCCACGTCTGCTCACTGAGAGTGTTGCCGTGCGCTTGTGTGCCGCACCGTGGACGCCACAATGGAAAGTGTCCTCTGAGACAGAAGCAGCTGAGTAAGAAGGTGGCCTTTTTTCACGCTGCGCACGCCTGCCGTGTCTGGCTTAGCCGACAGCAGCTGGGCTCTCACATCTGCTTCTGGAAGGTTCCCTCGTGTGCTCGCAGTGAAGAGGGCAGCGAGGACTCAGTGCTGTGCAGGAGGCTCGATCTTGGGACCTGGAAGGGACGCAGGGGCCACGCTTAGAGCCTCTGCTCCCGCCAGGGGTTGGAAGTGCTCGCTGCTGCGGAGGGCGGGCGGAGGGACTCGAACCCGGGACGGGGCTCCTTGGGCAAGGCAGGCCGTGTCTTCGCATTTTTTAAAATTGGCTCAACCAAACTTTTTTCTCAAACTTGGTTTTTGGGAAAAGGCTAGTCTGTGGTCACAGGTGAGAGCGTTTGGGGGCACACGCTCCCCAGGTGGGCAGCCCGAAGAGAGGCCGGCGTGCCTGAGGGGAGGAGCGCTGAGACCGGGTGTAGGACGCGCGGGGCACCGCTGGGGGACATCCTCTCGTGCCCACCACCCCCACCCTCCGTGACAGCAGCTCCTGCCGCGGGGAGCACCGGGTGTCAGTGCCCGTGTCGGGCTGAGGCCCGTCACGTGGGTCTTTGGGCACGGTCCCAGGGGACCGCCGCTCGGGGGTCTCACAGCAGCGCCCCCAGGTGCAGAGAGGGCCCTGCAGAGGCGCACTTGGGCCCAGGGGTGTAATGGCAGTAGGGTGGCCTGTTAAGGATCAGGATTCTTTTCTTTTTTAATTTTATTTCTTTTTAGAGAGAGGGGAAGGTAGGGGAAAGAGAGGGAGAGAAACATCAATGTGTGGTTGTCTCTCACGCCCCCCACTGGGGACCTGGCCTGCAACCCAGGCCTGTGCCCTGACTGGGAGTTGAACCAGGCGACCCTTTGGCTCGCAGGCCGACGCTCAATCTGCTGAGCCCCACCAGCCAGGGCAGGATCAGGATTTTTTTTTTTTTTTTTTTTTAAACATTTTATGTATTTATTTTCAGAGAGAGAAGGGAGGGAGAAAGAACAATGTATGGTTGCCTTTCACATGGCCCTCACGGGGACCTGGCCCGCAACCCAGGCATAGCCCGCGCTCAATCCACTGAGCTACACCAGCCGGGCAGGATCAGGATTTTTAATCAGGACCTTCAGGCTTGGGAAGCAGTCCCCGAAATGCCCAGCAGGGTTACAGGCACGGAGGTCCTGTGTCCTGGGAAGGGCGTAGGTACCTGGGTCTCCTGTGAGCCTGCGCCTGGCTGGGGAGGAGGGCCTCTGTCTGGGAACCTGCCCCCTGCCCTCCTCGGGCCCTCAGCGCAGCCGCCTGTGTCCCATGTGGCAGGGTTCTTGATGTGACCAAGAACCTGGCCTGGTCACAGAATCACTGAGACCCAGGCGGTGGCCTTGTCTGCGGGGCACGTTTCCCAGGGTGTGGGGACGGGACAGCGCGTGTGCCGGGTTTGAGACCGCGCTTTCCTGTTCAGTGGGAGGGGACAGATGGCCGCTCAGGCCAGTGGGACTGCATGACAGTCCGGGGGGCAGGGCTTGTGTCCCACGGGCGGGGGAGGGGCGGTGGAGCGGAGGGCTGAGAGAGTGGGCTCTCCCGGGTCCCTTTTTCAGGGCACTGGTCCCATTCACAGAACTCCACCCTCGTGACCTGAGCACCTCCCAAAGGACCCCTCAAACACCGCTGTGGGGGGTAGGTTTCCACATAGGAGTTGGGGGGGAACGTGCAGACCACCGAGGCAGCAGTCCAGGAGACGCCTGCACCGGTCAGCAGAGGGCAGAGAAGCCTGCGCACTGATGAGCCTGCTGAGGGTGCCAGCCTGCGTTTGCACCAGAGCTGGGGGGGGACGGGACAGAGTGGCCACGGCTCCTCCCTCTCCGTGGGCTGGCCCTTCCTGCAGAGCATTCTGAGTGAGGGGGTTGGCTTTCAGGTCCGCGCACCCGTGCAGCCAGTGTGCCCGAGACAACTGGGACCGCAGGGCCGTTCCTGGGCTCCCCCTGGGGCCCTGAGGGGGTCTGTGCGGTGGGCTCTCGGCTTCATTGGGACAGGCACTCCGTGGCCCTGACCCAGCTGCTCGTGCAGTGCAGGTGGGTGCCTTTGCCGCACAGACATGTCGGGGGTGCCGAGGGCGGCTGGTGCTGGTGCTCAGAGCAATGGGACGTGGGGGTCGCGGCGGCGGCGTGACTGACTGCCCGTCAGCAGGAGCTGAGCTGTGAAAGGTGTTCGTTAGGGGATCCTCCTCCTTCCTTCCCTTTTCTGTAGCGTGAGGAGCTTCTGGCTGGTCACACTGTCCCTCCTCCTCCACAGCGAAGGGCCACTTGCTGCCAGACACGGGCGTCGTGCGCCTCAGGGTGGCCTGTCAGAGCCCCACACTGACGCGGTCACGCCATGGCTTTGGTGCGCAGTTCCAGAACTTGGATGGGGTCAGAGGTGTGGGCAGACACGGACTGCAGGTAACCGGCTCAAACCGCACGGCTCAGCCACAGCCACTGGCACACGGCCGACGTTCGTGGGTTGTGTTGAGTGACATGTAATGTTTGGGAAGGGCGCTTTCGGTTTTGTTTTAAGAAATTCACTTCAGGTAGCTCAGCATGTTGAGGGGTGGCGGGCGGAGGCTGAGGGTGGGTTGCGGACACTTTCCTGGAAGGCAGTGCTCAGCCCCAGTGGACTCTCACACTCGGAGAAGTGCCTCGTACCGGGCCATGAATGTGTCCCCAGCCGCCTGGAGGCCCCGCAGGGCCTTTTGTGGACCAGGAGGTGAGGACTCATTCTGTCATGGCCGCTGGCCCTGTCCGCCTTCTGCACGGAGTCGACATGCGGCCAGGGGTGGTGCTCCTGCAGTGTCTCCGACGAGGCAGGGGAGGCTGCGCCCGGGAGGGAGCGGTCAGGGCGGCCAGCACCTGCGCTGCACCCCGGGCAGTGGCGACTGCAGCGGGCCGTGGTCTTCAGACCCCAGGCCAGGCGGCCGGGTGTTTTCTCGGAGCCGAAGGGTGTGGGTCTCAGGAAAGCAGCTGGCAGTGTGTGTCGCTCATGATAAGATTCGGCTTTCAGGTGAGCGTCAGGGTTCTGAAAAGCCTGCGTCTGCCATTGTAGGACTTCTTGGTGGCCTCCCGGGGGTGGAGCCATTTGAGGAGGGAGTCACCCCGTCCTCTTTGTCACCTGGTGGGACATGCTGTCTTTGCGCTCGCGTTAGGCAGAGGTCCTGGGTGTCCAGGCGGCTGGGCCGTTTCTGTCTCCACGCGGCAGCCGACGCTTATGACGCGACTTCTCGAGGCGTGGGGTGGGGACAGAGGACACCCCTGGTCACCCGAGAAGTCCTGTTTGCACACTGGCAGCAGCGATGCATTCCGCACAGATGAGAGTTCTTTGGGGCCCTGAGTTTTTAGGGGTGTAAAGAGGCCCTTGAGACCCAGAAGTTGGAGAGCCCCCTTTCAAGAACCTTGGGGGGGCGGTCCCGTTGTTGGGCCGCGGCAGACCCGCTGTTGGCAGCAGCCAGGGTCTGCCAGCCTGCGCGCCTGTGGCCTGCCTCTGCTTCACCGGGAGTGGAGGGGTTTGCAGCTGTGAGAAGAGGTACCTCGGACGTGGAGAGACCGTTTCAGATCCTTCCCGTGCGTCTGATGCTCCCCCTCCAGTTCTGTCGCTCTCCCGGGGCCGGAGGCGCACACCTTGTTTTCCTCGGGAGAACCTTGCCGCCGTGGTGGGCATGCAGGCCCGTGACCAGGCGTGGCACTGGGCTGCAGAGGGGCTGCTCTGGTCTTGCGTGTGAGCTTGGTGTCTCCCATTCGAGCGTTTAGGTCGGAGGGGAGTCGGTGAAAAGCCGTGAGTTTTGCAGATACAAAAATGTCCAAATAAGTAGACCAAACTATCTGGAGTGATCTGATCGGTTTTGAACATAGACTTTATCTCATTGCACTCGACAGAAATAACTAAACTTTTCTGATGAATTTTCCAGTGCTTACATCAAATCAGGATGTGAGGCTATCTTTGAGAGTAACTGAACTTAATTTTTTCTTATTCCTGAAAATGTTTCGTTCTCTTCAGGGGGTTGTGACATGTGCAGGTCAGGTCGCTAAGGCCCTGGGTTTGCCCCGTCTGAGCGGTCAGTGGTTGTGATGCGGTGAAACGGCCACTGTTGCTTTAAAAGGAGGGGCTTCAGAATGTTTGTCATTGTGCTGGGTCACTAGGGAGACCACAGTTGCGAGGCAGTTGGAGCAGGCGAGGTGGGTCTGCAGGGCTGGGCCCTGGGGGGCTCGGATGGCTGAAGTGTGTTGGGGGAGCAGGGCCGTTTCCTCGAGTCTGGAACGGGCGGGGAGACGCGTCCCTCCCCTGAAGAGGGCTCCTCAGGGACCCGGGTGCGGGCGGGCGGTGTGGGCAGCCTGTCCCCTGCTGCTGCTCGGTGACTGGAGGCTTCTGAGATCTCTCTCGGGTTTCTAGCTGAGGTGGTGGGGGCAGCGTCGCAGGTTTTGAAGTAACTACATTTATGTGCTTCGTTGTTCGACTTTTCCCATTTTGTCTGTGCTCCTCTCTGTTGGGCTCTGCGGAGCTGAGTCCACCTGGCACTGGGTCCCGCCAGCGTCTTCCCGCCTCTCCTGGCCCCACGTGGTCTGAGTCACCGCTGCTTCAGATGTGTAATCTCCTGCTTCCGTTCTTCCAGGAGCTCTGTGGGCGCCGTCTCAGGGCCACCGCGTCTGAGGCCTGCTGTTGGCTCTGCCAGGCTCGTCGTCCTGTGAAGGACTTCCGGAAAGTTCCAGGCTCTCAGTGTCTGGCAGGTAACGTATCACTGATGGTAAATAGCCTCGGCCAGACCTTCGGAGTCAGAGCCTGTGTTTCCTGTGTCTGCCGTGGGCTGCAGGTGAAGGGAGAGGTGTCACGCGGTGCGCCTGTGCCTCTGACGCAGCCTTGGCTGTGGCCCGCAAGTTTCTAGGGGAGCGTGGGAAACGAGCTGGTGGGAATCCTTCTTTGTACCTTTCCCAGGCTTTTATTTGTGTGCGTTCAGTTGAAAAAAACTCCCAGATTTTTTTTGGAGCCCATAGTCAGCATACAGAAAATGAAAAAGACTTGACAAATAAAACATGTTAGCTCAAGTTGGAAAAAGTAACAACTTGATCCCGAATGCTCATTCTTCTGTCGGCGATTTGATCGGCGCGTCAGCCGTGATGTCGCGCGTCCTCTGGCGAGGGGCCCTTTGCAGAGGAGAGTGCTTCCCGCAGGGCGAAGGCCAGCACGGACCCCACGGTGGAACTTGAGGGTGTCCCGGGAGACGAGGGCTCGGCCCCGTCCGGGCGGCTGTCAGACTTGCTGGGAGCTCCCTTGCAGGAGTAGAAACGCTTCTCCTAAAGTCCGAGTTCCAAGCCGAGGACTCAGCAGTTTTAACAGCTCCCAACACCCACGCACGGGAGGAGCACGGCCCTGCTGGACGGGGGGGCACTGTGCTGGGTTCTCAGGTGTAGAGCTTCCAACCCCGTGAGGCCTGCACTGCCTCCTGGGTGCCAGCAGTTCGGTGTGGCTTGCTCAAGGTCACCAGCCAGAGCAGTCTGCTTTGGAATCACCATGAGCACCCCAGTTCAGTTCAGCTGTCACCTCAGTGACCAGACAAGTGGAGTGGCACCCAGGCTAATGTCACAGCCACTCCAGCAAATTTCTGCATGGTTGGGGGCCAAGTTCCCCTGTGCAGGGCGTGCAGAGCTGGGCAGGAGACGGGGGACCGTGCTTAGTGGGGAGCAGAGAGGGCCTGGGGTGTGTGGTTCTGAACGGTGTGTCCTCTGTGTCCAGAAGGTCTTCGTTGCGCACCAGCCTCCCCTGGGATGGAACGTGGCATAGCGCCCAAGACTCCACTGGCATTTCAACGTGACTGAAGCCTGGACGGCCTGGACAGGAGTTCTCAAGGTACACACTGTGTGTCTGGGCCTTCTTGCTCCAAACGGGGTCCAGTTTTCACAGACGTGGCCTTTCGGTGGTCTGTTCGAAGGAAGGGGGGGAAGGAGGAATAAAGAGAAGAAACGCAGCGTAGCTCTTTCCAAGTTTAATGAGCATCCCAGTTATCTGTTGCTGCATGAAAACTGCCCTGCCCTGAATCCATCCTTCTGTGTCTGCCGAGTTGGGACTCGGGACTGGGCAGGACCCAGCCACGCCACGTTGCGGGCCCGGCACCCCCCTCCAGCCAGGCAGTCGGGCTTCTTCTGTGGCAGCTCAGGGCTCCAGAGCCCAGGGCGGGAGCAACCAGTCGTCTGGCCTGCTGGGCCCAGGACTGGCGTGGTGTCTGTCTGCCAGGCCCCCAGGCAGAGCCGGCCCGACTCGGGGAGGAAGGTGTGGGCTCCACGACCCCACGCCTGCGGCTCACTTGATGCTTCCTGCTGCCTCTTTTGTGAGACCTTGTCTTAAGTAGCTAAGTGGCAAAGTTACAGGTTTGCTAGCTTCTTTTTATTTTTATTTTTAGAGAGAGGGGAAGGGGGGAAAGGAGGAGAGAAACAGCAATGTGTGGTTGCCTCTCACATGCCACCCACTGGGGGCCTGGCCCGCAACCCAGGCACGTGCCCTGACTGGAAATTGAACAGGCAACCTTGCGGTGTGCAGGCTGGTGCTCAGTCCACTGAGCCGCACCAGGCAGGGCTGTTTTTCTTTTTAACACGCGACACACAACAATTACGATTTTCCTCAAGAGTCGCCTGTACCGCACTTGAGGAAGCCCTGGTCGCGGGGACTCGCTGTCATGGGCACGCCCACTGCTGGTGGCAGGAGAGCCTTCCTGCGGTCCGTGCGCACATGGGTGGCTGGAGGCCACACGCCTCGCTCAGCGCTCCCCACCCCTTCGCCAAGGAGCGAGCCTTGTTAACGCTGGTCGTGGTTTGGTTGCATTTCCCCATTAGGTATGGATGAGAAAGGTGACCCGAGCAATGAGGAAGCCCCCAAGGTCATCAAACCCACCAGTAAAGAGTTTAGGAAAACGTGGGGGTTTCGGAGGACCACCATTGCTAAACGAGAGGGCGCTGGGGACGCGGAGCTAGACTCTGTGGATCAGCAGCCCCAGCAGCAGCAGCAGAGCCTTTCCTTGCGACGCAGCGGGCGCCAGCCGAAGCGGACCGAGCGGGTGGAGGAGTTTCTCACGACGGTCCGGCGCAGAGGGAGGAGGACTCTGCCTGTGTCCCCCGAGGACCCCAGCGAGCCCACCTCCTGCCCAGCCACAGATGCGGAAACCGCCTCGGAGGGGAGCGTCGAGAGCACCTCTGACAGCAAAGGCGGGCCCCGGGGCAGCCCCGTGGGCGGCAGGGGGCGCCCAGCCTCGTCTGCAAAGGCCAAAGGAGGTGACGGTGAGGACGACACTTCCGACAGCGACAGCGATGGGTTGACCTTGAAAGAACTTCAGAATCGCCTGCGAAGAAAGCGAGAGCAAGAGCCAGCTGATCGGCCTCTGAAAGGCGCCCTGAGTCGCCTGAGGAAGAAGCGTCGGGAGGAGGACCCGACGGAAAGTGCAGACATGGAGGCGGCCGATGTGGCGGAGAGCTCCTCGCCATGCCAGCAGGAGCCCGCGGCTGAGCAGGCAGCGAGCGATGGCCGAGAGAGGACGTCGGAGGGGCGGGCGGCCCCGGGGGCTAGAGAGGAAGGCCCCAGAGGCTCGGGCAAGCACAAGCCCGAGTGCGAGGTGTACGACCCCAGCGCTCTGTACTGCATGTGTCGGCAGCCTCACAACAACAGGTGGGCCCCGGGCGAGGGGGTGCTGGTGGCCTGGGGGTCGGGGAGGTCCTTGTGCAGAAGGCATTGGGAGAGGCTTGCGTCCGACGTCACTCACAGCTGCAGAGCTGGGCCGGGCGGGCAGCCGGTGTCCTTGGGAGATGACGAGCGAGGCGTTACCCGGAGGGACTCTGGAGCCACACGCTGCATGCGTGCACTGTGGTCGCCCCCGGCCCCTCGGGGCTCTTCGGCACCCTGGTCTTACCAGCCCCGTGCGGCCCGTGGCCAGTGGGGGAGGCGGCAGACCAGGTCGTTGGCCTCATCCCGGAGTTGCCATCGGCGCTGCTGGCGCCGTTCGGGGGCCGGGGTCGGGCCTGCTGGGTGGGGGAGGGGCACTTGCGCTTGGGCGGAGATGAGCCGCGGTCGGGGCCCGGGGCCAGGAGGGAGGCTGCAGCTCACTCAGAACGCCCCCCCCCCCCCCCCCGACCCAGGGGAGCGCACTCGCCGTGGTGTGAGGGGCTGGCGCGGCCCGAGTCAAGCGCGCGCGACTCATTCCCACGCCTGGTTGCTCCTGATTTCAGGTTCATGATCTGCTGTGACCGCTGCGAAGAGTGGTTTCACGGCGACTGCGTGGGCATCTCCGAGGCCCGCGGGCGGCTCCTGGAGAGGAATGGGGAGGACTACATCTGCCCCAACTGCACCATCCTGCAGGGGCAGGACGAGCCGCGCTGCGAGGCCGCCGACCAGCGGGAGGCCCGGCTGCAGCCTGCTGACGCCGACGGCACGGACTGCACGGACTGCACGAGCATGGGCACCGTCGAGCAGAAGTGCAGCGAGGACCAAGGGATCAAGGGGCGGATTGAGAAGGCTGCAAACCCGAGCGGCAAGAAAAAGCTCAAGATCTTCCAGCCGGTAGGTCCTGCTGGCTGGGGTCGGGGAGGGAGGGCGACCGCACGGCTGGGCCTCGGTGGAGAAGCGTCACGCCCAGAGGAGCTGCTTTCTTCTGGGGGCTCTGGGCTTCCCAGCCCCGCGCGGCGTCTGTGGAGGGCGGGCTGGAAGGAAGGCAGTCCTTCCTCGGGCTCCGGGTGACCGTCCAGCCCCGGCCCTGTCACCGGGGACTCAGCACAGCCCTGAAACGGACTCGCTTGTTAGAACACCTCTCCCGCCGTGTTCCTGGTGGGACCCTGTGTAGCGTGTTCCTTGTCGCCTCGGAGTCGGGGTGTATGTGGCCCTGACTCCCTGCGCCATCTCGACAGAACTGGCGCCCTTGCACTAGCCTCGCTGGAGACGCCCAGGGCGGCGGTGGCAGCACCTGTCGAGTGGCTGCCTGGGGTGATGGATGACCTCAGCCGGGTGGCCTCCAGGCCACCGTCTGCGGCTCCTGTCACGTCTGCCTGTGCCGGCTGTTCACTCCCTCCCTCCAGCTGGTTTGCAGGCCCCTCGGGGCTGTGGCTTTTCATCTTTCCGTGGCCCTCTGCTTGGGACCATGGGTGGAGGCCGTGCTCCGCCATTGCCTTACTCCTGGCCTCCCTGCTGCTGGGCTGGTGGGGCTGGTGGGGAAGGCACCCTGCTGGCACTGCCCGCCCCACCCCAGGCCTGTCCTTCGGCAGGTGTCCAGCAGCCGGAGGGTTGGGATGTGCCATGTCAAATGCGTCTCTGCCCTTGCAGCCTAGCTGTGTCAGCTGCAGTGTGGGGGTGGGGGCTGGAGTTCAGTGCGGCTGTCGCCAGGTGTTCACAGGCCCCGAGGGGAAGGGCAGCGTGTAGCACCTGTGGTCTTTCGGGAAAGGTGATGGAGACGGAAGTTAGTGGGAAAAGTCATCTGAACTTCACGTCTTTATCATTTGTGTTTGAGACGAAGTTTAAATTTCATCTTGAACGAGACCTGGATTCTGTGGAGGAAAAACACCTGTCATGCATACCCAACTTGCGACGTGAGACTTGGCTCGCATGTGTTCGAGTGCGTGTTCGCGTGTGTTCAGCCTTGAGCAGCAGCATGCAGTCTGTGATTAGAAACAGAAGCCACCAGCTCAGCTCCTGGTGCACGACAGACCCTGCGGACTGAGTGGGGAGGCACACGCTTCTCACTCTCGGCTCAGTTCCCATGAGCTGGAAGCCGGCGTCGGGCTTAGCCAGGCGCTCCGTTGGGGCTCGGCGAGGGCAGTCGCTCCTAGAAGTGCTCACGTGGTTCAGTGTGTGATGTGTGCCATGTCGTTTCTGTGGCACCTGTCGTTGTTATGAGGTGCAGGCTTAGCTGGGTGTCCGGGTTTCCCCAGCGGCCTCGCCCGCAGAGCCTGCCGTGGGGTCCGCTTGGCGGGGCTGCTTTCCGTCACGTGAGCGCCTGTCCCGTGACAGGCCTGGCCCCCCCGTTAAAGGTGTTCGTCCTTCAGTCGGACCCTTTCAGTGACTCAGTGGAATCTCCCCCTGCACAGGGACATAGGCTCTGTGTCCTGGGGGCGAAGCCCTAGGGCTCCCTTCGAGTCGTGTCCCCCGCGGGTGGCGAAAACGCAGTAGTGATGTGCGTGCCTTAACACAGGGGTGTCAGAGTGCTTTGAGCAAAGATATGTTTTTATTCACGTCAAAAGTGCTGTTGGTGTCTTTTGATTAAGAGCTGTGCCCTTGGCCCTGGAAGCCGTGATATACAAAGCACCCTCACTTCTGGAGCCGCTGGGTCTGAAGTCACGTGTTCTGTTCTGCAGGTCGCGGAAGCTCCTGTTGCCGCAAAGTGCATCGGGCCTGGGTGCTCACGCGTGGCGCAGCCCGACTCCGTCTACTGCAGCAGCGACTGCATCCTGAAGCACGCCGCCGCCACTATGAAGTTCCTGAGTGCGGGGAAGGAGCCCAGAGCAAAGCCCAAAGAGAAGGCCAAGGCCAAGCCCGAGAGGCTCGTCCTTCCAAAGTGCAGCGTCCAGGTAGGTGGGCCCAGACTGCCTGGCCCCCGCCCCCCGGAGCAGTCAGCGTGTGAGGGTGTCCACGCTGCAGCCCCGCCGGCTTGTTCGTGGAGAGTCGGGGACAGCGGCGGAGGTGCATGTTGGGTCCTGTCACCCCGCCCGCTGGCCTTGTCTCAGTCACCAGTGAGCACGTGCCCTCGTTCTCTGGGCTCTGCCCGCCAGCAGGCCGGGTGGGCGTAGGGCCCCGGGCAAGGCTGTCTCCCTGGGAGCCTGGCTCTCCGACGGGGTGGCCTCGGTCTCGGTCATGTGTGATCTGGGTGGGGAGGGTCCGGGTGCTTCGGAAATGACAGCAAGCACTCGCCCTCCCCTGGAAGGCCCTCCTGGAGTCAGCTCGGATGGCCTGGCCGTGGGGTGACCCCCTGCTCTTGTCACCGGCAGGCCTGATGGGAACTTTCCTGACAGGTTTAAATGCTTTGAGCCGTTCAGTGGCCTAAGGTTTACAGCTGGTCATTTTGAATCACAGGTGCTGGGTTTGGCAGGAGTGACCATGCAGGCGGCTGACAGCACACAGCCATGTGGGGGCCCTGGCCTTCCCGCCCGGCGTTGCCCCCTCCTCCCCCCCGCCCCGACCCTTCGCTCGTGCCTCTCTTCACGGCCTGCTCAGGTGGCGCGCTCTGGCGCCCCGGCTGCCTTGCCCCTCAGCAGGAGGACAGGTGGCTCGTGGGGAGCCTTCACGCCCCTCAGAGGTTGAAGTCCTGGCCCCTGCGACTGGGGTTGAGTTGTGGGGCCAGGACTTCAACCTCCGGAGGAACGCGAAGACTCCACACAGAGCCACCTAAGGGGCTTGCCAGTGACCAGCAGAGCTGAGCGCTGCTGCTGAGTGGATACGGCGCCCACGTGCAGGGTGGGGAGGGGCTCGAAGTGGCCCTGAGTGTGCTCTCGCGGGGAACGCAGGTGAGCGAAGGAAGGCTCAGTCCTGGTCTGCTTAATGATTGGGGTTTCACTGATTATCCAGGCAGGCATTAAAGTCTCTTCTGTACACAAGAGGCCAGCTCCAGACAAGAAGGAAAACTCCGTGAAGAAGGCAGTGGCGGCCCCTGCCAGGAGTGAGGTCCTTGTTAAGGAGACACCTGGCGAGAGCAGCACGCCGTCCTGGGCCAGCGACCACAATTACAATGCAGTAAAGCCGGAGCAGCCTGCTGCCCCGTGGCCGCCACTGTTGTGTAAATGTATGTATCACCTAGGGGTGGCCTCTGGACCCTTCCCTGTCTCTCTGGACGGCCGTCCACTCGGGGCTGTCCAGAGCTAGGAGGTGTAGCCAAGCTCAGTGCCGCATCTCCCAGGATAGACACACACGCCCTGGAGCCCCCTGGGCTCACCTTAGCCTGTTTTCCACAAAGCCCTGCGAACCTCAGAGCGGAGCGGTGCCCGGCAGTAGAGGGCTGACCTGTGTGTGTTTGTCGGGCGCTGGTAAGTATTCGTGCTGTCGCCACCAGAGTCCGGTTGCGCAGGCCACTCACCCGCCGCTCCGAGTTCCTGACCACCTGGCGGCCTCTGTCCCAGCCTGTCGGCCATGCGGGCGTCACTTCCTCTGTATGTCGTGGGGTCTCTTCCTGCAAGTCAGCCTTGCACTGAGAGCCAATGGAAGTCCCGTTTCTGAGCGGACAGAATTCCCACGTCCAGCCCATACAGCACACACCCACATAACACATGCCGCGGCGCTGCGGCCCCTCCCCAGGCGCGCCAGTCCCAGGTAAGTGGGCGCCGGGGCTCCTGGAGCAGACTGCCACAGGACCTGGCCCCTGACCTCTGGAAGCCGGGCTCGCCGGGTCACGCCCCACCGCCACCTCCAGCCGAGGGGTCCAGGTATTGCCAGCCTGTCTCTGACACCCAGGTTCATTATGCAGCAGAGTCTGTTTGTTCCTTATTTCTCGGCCCGGCTCTCCAAAACTAAATTTTGGAAATTTAGGTTGATCTACAGGGCACATCTCATTATACTGCTAGAATCATTTTTATTCCATTTTTATTATGCTCTCTTTTTTTTCTGTTTTATGCCTTTTAAAAAGACAATGAAATGCTATTCCAGGGCTGGAGAGGTGTGTGGCCTTCTCCTCTTAGTCCCCCCGTCACCACGCGCGGGGCCCTGCGGGCAGGGGCTGAGCTAGTGGAGTTAGAAAAGGTGAGACTAAAGACTCACTTCAAGAATGTAAATGGCCCAGGACCTACATAAGTTGCAAAGCAATGCTAGGTTTTTTATATACGATTTAGAAATAAGTTGTTAAACAATTACCTGCTTGCATTAAAGTGAGTTTGACACACTCAGGCTGTCGAGCTGAGGATTTCATGCTGACAACGCTGTCTCAAGTTCTCACCTGGTTCTGGCACCTCTACGCTGTAGCCCTTTCACAGAGGCCGTGAACACACGTGAACAACGCATCACTAAGTGCGAACGGGCGGGGTGGGCCCTGGAGTCCCGTGGCACGCCCCGTGCTCCAGGCGGGTCAGGCACGCAGCAGAATCAGGAGCCCGGCCCAGCCGCCAAAGCCCTGCGGCCGGTTCCTGCCTGTTGGCCGGCACTGGAAGGCCGCCTGGGGCGCCACGGGAGGTGGGGGCAGGTGCTCTCCTCGGACGCTCAGCCGCTGATCTCGAGGGAGGAGAGGGGCGGGGGCTCCACCAGGGCCCGACTCCTGCTCACAGACTGGCTTTCGTTCCTTCTCGCCCCCCCGCCAACACCAGCTCCTCACTGAAGCTTGACAAGCTTCAGTAGGCAGAAAGTCGAAACACGGAGGACTGACCCTCCCTATCTAGCACACTGACATCTCGTGGTGAAAACCGACGGCACCCAGAACCGATTGCATAGGGGACATTTTTGAGCTAGTTGCTTTTGATTTTTTTGTGTGTGGTTTGTTTTTGTTTTTGTTTGTTATCCCAGAAATGTCATCTTCCCAAAAGATGAGTGGGGGGACAGTGAGAGGCACACTGGGAGGGTGCTGCCATCAGCCTGGTGAGTCGCTGCTGTGGGTCTGCCCCCGCCCCGGCCACCCCGGCCCTGCTGCAGTAGCTGATAGGACGGCTGCAGAGCATGGTGCACACACACGGACCTGCAGCCCCTCGAGGGCCCCCCCTCCCGGCCTCCCGTGCCGGCTGCAGGCCAGACCGAGCTTTGCTGGGCTGGCCTGGGCACATGGCCCCTCGTTCAGCCCAGAGCGCCTGCACGCACCCCTGGGGGTGCTCTGCGCGTCCCCCTTCCCCAGTCCCTGGTGCGGGCCTTGGGTTGTGGGTGCAAGGACAATGGGTCAGTGGCTGTGCTGGGGGATCCTCCATTAGATGGGCGTGGGGGGGCTGGCTGTGGGGGGCTCTTTCCCCTGCCTCCCACAAAGAGCATCGGCAGGGCCTCCATGTTCTCAGGGTGATTCAATTAACATAGCTATTCCCAGTGAATTTTTAAAATTGCTTCTGAGGTTTCCTGTACTTGTGGAAACATTTGTTTTTAAAGTCTCTCCCCCAAATCCATGGTGCCTGTGCTTTTATAGCCGTAGTTTTTCTCTTCCTCCCCATCAATGGTGCTCCCCGGTACCATCCAGGCAAGCTGAGCGCTTCTGTCCAGAGGCCCCGAGTGTCGGACACAGGGACCTTCGGGCGTTCGCACTCATGGGCACAGACCCTTGGCCTTTGGACCCTCAGATGGCTCCTCAGGTGACCCGAAGGCCTGGGGATCTGAGCAGATTTTGACTGAAGTAGGAGTTTTGAGAATGAAGATCGGAAACCCTAAGAGGACCCCAACACCCCAATCCCTTCCACATCTTGCCCTGCCCCCGGTCTGCACGCGGCCCGCGGATCGGTCCGTGGATGGCCCAGGACACGGAGAGCGCGGCCCTGCGTGAGGCACGGGCTCCAGGAGCACGTTGCACACCTCCTCGGGGCACACATTTCCCCAGAGATGTGTGGAGGGTTCTAGAACCCAGGCACATTTTGTAGACAATTTTTTAAACATTTTATTTTAGGGGAAGGGGGGAGGAGAGAAGTAGAGAAACATGAATGTGAGGTTGCCTCTCAGGTGCCCCCAAGTGGGGACCTGGCCCACAACCCAGGCCTGTGCCCTGACCGGGGATTATACCTGCGACCCTTTGGTTTGCAGGCCGGCACTCAGTCCACTGAGCCACACCAGCCGGGGCCGTTTTGTAGGTATTTAAAGGGGGTGGGGGTGGGGGTCCTGTGTTGCGTCAGCTGCGTGAGCCATTTGCTCCCGTCTCTTCCAGAATTGTCCAAGGCAATAAAATGTGGCTGGAGACAGCAGGCTTTGCACACGCACCAGGCTCTTCCCCCAGTTACCAGAGGGTGTGGCCTGTCCTGAGGAGGGAGGGCTCGGCTCTACCTCCATGGTGTCCCAGTGTCCCTGGTTGTCGGGGACATCCTCTTGGTATTTAAAGTGTACTTTTTACAGCACTAAAATAGCCACCCTCGTAGGAAATCAGCTCGGGGAAAGGTTTCACATGCACATAAACTTCCAACGTTTGAGATGAAGCCCCTTAGCACGGGGTGCTGCTACCCCCAGGGGAGGCTCCAAGTTCCCTGCTCTCACCTGCTCTTCAGGGACCTTCATGTGACCTTGTGGCACTCTGAGTCCACCCTAGTCCTGTACACTGGTGCTCTGGCAGCATCAGTGTCTGTCAGACCCAGGCCCCTCTGGAGATGCTGCTGCAGCCGCGCGCTGGGCCACAGGGATCTCGGATGCACTTGGGCCCGGTTGTGAAACATTTCCCAGCCTTGATCTCGGAGACAAATCCATGCATGTAGTTCTATTCTGACCTCCTGAGAATTCAAGAAGTAAACTTAGAAGACGGATAAGTTTTCCACTCTCGTTTGTTTAAGTGAAGGTTGGGGCGGCTGTCACTGCGGGCGGACCCCGAGGAGCTCCGCAGGAAGAGTGCCCAGGTAACTGACTGCTGCCTGGCCACCCGGGCCTCCACCCCCAGGACCCGTCGGGACCCGGAGTTAGCAGGGAGGGTCTGAGGCCGCTGACCCCCGTCCTGCGGTAAAGTAGCGATCGGCAGGCTCAGGTGGCAGTGGTCCAGCTGCAGCCTTAGGCCAGCCAGGATGGCAGGAAGGCGTTGACCAAGCCCCCAGGCCACTGCACCACTGGGTTGTCTGCTGGTTCCCTTGCGTGACACCCAGCTCCCATAAGGCCTTGAGCATATGTCCCACATCACCCTCGTGTTCATGTGGAGTAATTGGACCAGCTTTCTTTTTTAAAGATTCCTTTTTAGAGAGGAAGGGAGAGAGAAAGACAGGGAGAGCAACAACACTCTGTGGTTGCCTCTCAGGCGCCCTCTACTGGGGACCTGGCCCCCAACCCAGGCATGTGCCCTGACTGGGAATCGAACCCGCAACCCTTTGGTTTGCTGGCCAGTGCTCAATCCACTGAGCCATGGCTGTGAGGGCTGGGCCAGTTTTTTCCTGTGCTGCCAATCCAGCATGGAAGTTAAGAACACTGTAAGGCTTCAGACACCGAAGGGCATTGG
Source organism: Micronycteris hirsuta (assembly GCA_004026765.1). Taxonomy (NCBI): domain Eukaryota; kingdom Metazoa; phylum Chordata; class Mammalia; order Chiroptera; family Phyllostomidae; genus Micronycteris; species Micronycteris hirsuta. Next base: position 119,844 of record PVJI01002505.1, on the reverse strand, counting down.
CCGGGTGCACACGGGGTCTTGGGCAAGTGTCCTGGGAAGAGTCCTGCACACCTTTGCATCGAGGGTGCACTTGCCACAGGCGACCTCAAACATGGCAGCCGCACCTCCGGGCACGCGCTCGAGTGTGCAGGCACCGGTGTGTGCCCACAGAAGCAAGCCAGTGTTTACTGTGCTGCTGGAAGAATAACTCAAAATACTTAAGCAAACGCACGAAAGCAAAATGAGTTCTCTTGCTGCTGTTCGTTGGTTTCTCACGCTAGGAGGGATCCTGACGGGAGACGGAGTTGACGAGGAACTTCATTGTGCCCTTCCCGCCGAGCTGGCAGCAGGACGGGGTGCAGCGGGCAGAGTTCCCACCTCCCCTCCCCACTGTGGCCCCCAGCCCTCGAGTGCGTCTGGGTTACAGAGCCAGTCCCTGCAGGGGCGGCTGCCTCGATCAGACGGGCACGCGGGTGTGGGGCTGCGGGCTGAGTCCCAGGTCTGGGCGGCTCCAGGGAGGGTCGCCCCTGCAGGGCCTCCGGTCACTCCCCCGCACCTGCGGTGTGGGGGGCCTCATGCAGCCCCAGACACTCGATCTCTGGCGGTCGCAAACAATCGCCCGCAAGCAGCAGGCCGCCGCAGGCGTCGGCGTGACTGCCTGCGGTTGGGGTTTCAGGGGAAAGGGCCTCGTTTGGGTAGGACGAACTCTAACGCGGTCTGTGATTGAGGGGCTGACCGCCAGGTGCAGCTGCCGGGCCTGTGCCGTGCCGCCCGTCCCGCCCGTCCCCAGGTCTGGGCGCGGGCCTGTGCTGGTCAGGCGCGCACCCACGTTTGCTCCTGATCCTGCTATAACTCCACTTGGGCACCTGCGCAGCCTCCACACAGAGGACAGGGCAGCGCCGCCAGTAGAGACCTGTGGCCTTTCGTCTCCACAGAGGTCCGCCGGTGCCACCCAGTGGCCGCCCAGTGCCACAGCCTGCCTCGCAGTGTGACAAGGCCCCCCCCCCCTTCATGCTCCCTGGGAAATGAGCCAATTAGAGAGTCGCTGGGGGCTGGTTCCTGGGAGCACCAGCCTGCCTGGCTCTGTGCTTGGCCTCACCCCGACCTTCCAGTCTGTGGTGGGACCTGGCACAGGGCTTGTTCGCCTCCCACAGCTGCGAAGGTACCAGCTGGCTCCCCAATCAGCCGGGCCGGGAGCTGGCAGCAGGCAGGCCCAGGTGTGGAAGCTAAAGGCCCCTTGGCTGCCAGGAGAGCCCAGTCGAGTGCATCGCAGGGTGGCCTCTGCCTTCCATTGCTGATTCTGCCAGCCATGTCACTGTGGGCCAGCAGGGACTCCGGCAGCTCACGGGGTGGCCACTGTCCCTGAGGCCACCCCAGCATGGGGTGCGCTGCTGCTTCTCCGGAATGGGTTCCTTCTCCCTAGTTGCCAAGGTGCTCCCTGCCCTTCTGGAAAGCTGCACGCACCAGGGCAGGTGGAGGGGAGTCTGGGCGAGGGTTTGCAGATTTGACTGCAGTCCACTCAGAAGCAGCCGTGTTTCTTGCTGTCAGGACCTTTCAGTGCCACGCCAGGTCCCTGTCATGCCCCTGTGTCCCAAGTGCAGCTTTCAGGGGGGCCGCGGGGGCCGGCGGGGGGCAGTTGCTACGTGGAGGTGTTCACATGTTTTAAAAGCCCCATCAGTGTAGGAGAGGGGCAGGGCCAACTTGCTCTTGGAGTCCACAGCCTCAGGCGTTCTGCCCAGGGTCAGTCGTGCCTGCTGATACCCTCTGGCGGCAGACAGGGTCCATCGAGGCTGACTTCGAAAAGCAAAGCAGTCCCTTTTATGAAGTGGCCTAGCGGTTCAGGAAAGCTGTTCCCTGCGCTTTAAATAGGACACGTGTGTTCACTGCTGCCCTTCTTGGGTGACAGCCATTTCCGTAGCTTACTGGTAATGTCCTGAAAGGGACTGTCAGTGGGTTTTACCTGAACGACGGAGGAAGCACCAAGTAGACCAGAACGACGGACCTTGGCTCCTGATCTGCAGGCAGGCCCAGAGCAGACATCGTCTGCCGCCCGAAACGACGAGAACGTCCATCCTTGGGGTCCGAGCAGGCCCCGCGGTCTCACAGGTGTCCCGGGTGCAGCGGCAGACCCCCGGGAGCTCAGAAGCACTTGGGGCCGGCGTTCCAGAGGTGGTTGCAGCGCTGCTCGGACGCTCCGCAGGCTTGTGCCCGTGAAGGCGGTGCTGGGCTGCTTTCAGGCCCCCACTGGAGTCTCCGGCAGCCCATCCCTCTGGCCAGTGCCCAGCCGCCTCCCTCTGCCGGTTGGTGCCTGGGACGCTCGGGCGCCCGGCTCCTTGCTGTTCTCCCACCCAGCCCAGCCTTTGCCCTGTCGCTGAACCTGAGCTCGAGGCCCCACAGGGAAGGTGCTGCAGCCACGTCCCAGCTGGTGGAAGTGGATGTTCAGGCACTGACCTGTGGAGACTCCTTCCGTGTGTGGGCTCGATCTGGGGAAGCCACTCATGCAGAAAGCGTGCTTCTATCTCGTTCCTGCCGCCCCGTTTCTTTGTCCAGTTCTGGTGGGCTTTACATGGAGGTCCAGTTCCCTCGGGAGCAAAGCCTCTAGAGGTGTGATGTGGTGACGATGGGCGCAGCCGACGACCGCAGGGCAGGTGGGACGGCTGGCTGGCTGGCTGGCACAGGCCGGGGAGTGCCAGGGCAGGGCGCCAGGGGCTGTGAGGGCTTTGGGAGGAAAATGCAGCTTTCAAGTCTGAACTGGTGCTGGAGACCAAGAGCTTGTAACGCTCTCCCAGCATTTGGGGCCGGGTGGTACTGCCGCAAACTTTGTAAAGTGAGGTGTTTTGTCCCTCCTGCAGAGCGGAAGGAACGTGAGGTCCCTGTGTGCTGTTAGCGAGGCCCGAGCAGGAAGAGGGAAGTCCTCCCGGGTGGCAGCCTGGCCCTCCGCCAAGATGGGCACAGCTGGTGGCTTTGACTGCTGGGGCGGGGCTGGGAGCGCTCCGGGAGGGGCCCGTCGGTAGGCGGCGCACGCCCCTCCGGCAGGTGTCAGACGCCCCCATCCCCTGGGAGCCAGAGGGGGCCCTGACGCCTGGTGACTGAGCGGTTTTCATCCCTGGACAAAATCGGCAGGTCCCCAGAGCATCTGCTGCAGCCCCCATTCGGGAGCCTGGGAGCTTTAGAGACTCGCTGCTGCCCAGGCAGAGCGAGAAAGGCCTGCACCTGGCTGGGTGCCTTCTCCACGGGCTCCTGTGCGAGCCGCTCCGCGTCCTGGCTGCTCACTGGGCCCACCTGCTCCCGCTGGGAGCAGTGGCCTTCTGTCTCTGCTGGCTGGTTGTGGTCAGCTGCCTGCCCCGGGGGCCAGGGCTGTGGCCCCGTCGCAGAATCGTTTCCTTTGTGTCCCTGGGACTGTAATTCTGAGGGTCTGACAGGTTGATGTAATCGACCGTTACAGTATTCACTTCTTAAAGAAGAAGTGCTGGTGGAGAAGCTTCCATGCAGGTTGGAGGGTCTGGGTGGTGGTTTTAGGTGTTGTCTGCAGCCTCGTCTGCGTTAAAGTGCTCCTGTGTGGTCTGCGTGGCACTCGACTGTGGCCGGTGGTCGTAAATAGGAGCGTCCATTTGTGTGACAGTGTGGTCGGTTCTTGTCTCAGCGTGACACTGACCGGCGTTCCCCATGTGCAGACCTCTGCCAACTTCTCTGTTCCATTGCTGTCTCCATATTGACTTCTGTCCAAAAGAACGATGAACACCTGTGCCCCCCCCAGGACTCTCGCTAGTCTTTCCAAAGCCGCGAGGGTCACGGGGGCGGGGGCTCTGTTTGACCCATCCTGAAAAGATTTTGTTCAAAGTCGTATTTGTAAAGAAACTGCACTTGAATTCGTAATGAAAGTGCTCTCCTAGACCTACTTGTGTCCGATGCAAGGTTCGCCTCTTCCCAAGCTCAGCTAGTGAAGTAGCACGGCTCTTGCCCAGGCTCGCCGGCCGGGCAGCAGGTGCAGCGCGGCCCCCAGGAAGCACCGCGTTCCGTGGGGTTCAGGCCTGCCGCGCAGTGGTCAGAGGCCATGCCCTCTGCATGGCGCTCCCCTCGATGTTCTCAGGACCCCGGCAAGTTCACTAGTTTGCAGCTCCACGTGCTTCCTCGCCAGTCACCCCACAGCACACACCTGTCCCCCCGCCTCCCTGACATTGCGTGTCCTTTGCAGCTGTGAAGGAGGACCGACAAGTGGAGGAGAGCACAGCGGCCGTGGGACCAAGGAAAGCGGCCACCCCGAGCCCTACCGTGGGCAGCCGACAGCCTTCACCCCGGAGGCTGCTTCCAAAGAAGTCACCTCCCTTTGCGAATGCCGTCAAGCCAGCCATCAGGAAGTTGCCCGCAGGCTTCACGGGCACCATCCCCAAGCGTCCGTGGCCCTCGGCCGCCCCCTCGGGCAGCGCTGCCTCCACCAAGCAGGCAGGGTTGGGGCTCAGCGCCGCCATGGCTGCTTCCAAAAAGCTGCCAGGCTCCAGCACCCCGGGGGGAGCCGCCAGGAAGCCCATGGCGGCCTCTGTCCCCTTGGCCTCCCCAGCTCCAGGCCGCCTGGGGACCTCAAACGCTGCCCCGTCGCAGCCGAATTCACAGATCCGGCAAAATATCAGGCGCTCCTTGAAGGAGATCTTGTGGAAGAGGTAGGCTGCCCTGCTCAGCCGTCTGCTTGTCTGCCGTCGGGGCGCGAGGTGTGCGCACGGGGGCTCACGCCGCTCTCCTGTCCCTTAGAGCCAGTGACAGCGATGACCTGACGATGACAGAGAGCGAGGTCGGGAAGGTCGCCCTGCACATCGAGAAGGAGATGTTCAGCCTGTTCCGCGTCACGGACAATCGCTACAAGAGCAAGTACCGCAGCATCATGTTCAACCTCAAGGACCCCAAGAACCAGGTGCGTGCCGCCGGCCCGGGGCTGCGTGGGCCCGGGGCTGCGCGCCAGCTCCCCGAGCCACCTGCGTCGAAACACTGCTGCCCTCTCGTGGAACCCAGCGGGCGTCTTTCTTCCCACGACCTGGGCACCAGCCTTGGGCGGCGGGGGGCGTGGGGGGGGGTGGCACGTGGGCACGCCCCCCCCCCCCCCCCCCCGCTCTCCCTGCCCTGCGCCCCGAGGCCTATCCGCCTGTCACCGCACTCGTTTCACATGCCTGGCGGGAAAGCTGCCCCCTGCACGCGGTGGCTCAGAGCAGAGCTCACGTTCTTTCTGGGTGGACGCGGGTGCCCCCACGCCGAGGTGGCTTCAGGCACCTTTTCCTCCCCGCGGTCGCCCCACAGCAGCTGAGCGAGCCTGTCCACCTGTCTGCCTGGGCTTCACTCCGCAGCTCCCGTGGGTGGGCGCTGTGCATGCGGTGGGGGGGTGCTCAGTCCTCGCAGCAACTGCGGGGGGGCGCCACTGTCCCCGCTAGTGGCAGCGGGCTGGCCGCCTGCCTGGAGAGGCTCCTCTGGCCCCTGGGCCATGCCTCCCCTTGGTCATCGTGTCCCCGTGCCCAGGAGCACGGTCAGACGGGGAGCACTGGCTGTCCCCTGCCCGTGGGCCCCCTGGCAGAAGAGTACCTCCCTGCCTTCGCTCCTCGCCTGGCCTTCTGGAGCGGGCCTTGGTCTCTGGGGTCTCTAGCAGTCGGCTCAGGGTGGGCCTGAGGTCAGCAGGGTGGCCCAAGCTCCGGTGTTTCCTGGGCACGTTGGCCCCTGTGGGCTCTGAGGCGGCTGCGTGCCACCAGGTCCCTGCTGCACCCGGCCTGGCGCTCTGTCTGCGTCCGTTGGTCACTGGGCCTCTGCCGTCCTCTCCGTGCCTTCCCTCGGGTCTTAGAGAGTCTCTCCGCTGTCTGGACCCAGCAAACGAGACGCTTGTTTCCAGGGCCTCTTCCACCGGGTTCTGCGGGAAGAGATCCCTTTGGCCAAACTCGTGAGGATGAAGCCGGAAGAACTTGTGTCTAAAGAGCTCTCCACGTGGAAGGAGAGGCCAACGAAGCCCGTGAGTGCTGGGCGGCAGCCGGGGCGCGGCGGCTCCGGGCGGGCAGGAGGGAGTGAGGGAGCCCCCGGGAAGGGAGTAAGGCTGTGTCTTTCCTGTCAGATGACGGAGCCCAGAGCGAAGTCCCACCAGGAGAGTAAGAAGGCAGCCGCCAGGCAGGAGGCCATTCCCGACATGGAAGACTCCCCACCCGTGTCCGACTCGGACGTGAGCGCCTGGGCCCTGGGTCACGCGGTTGCGCTGCTCTTGAGGGCTTGTCCTTGGGGCTCTGCCCTGGGGCGGACTGGGAGGCAGTGACCCACGCTCGTCCCTTCTCTCCCCGCAGGAGCAGGAGTCGGTGCGCGCCGTCCCCGAGAAGAGCGCCGCGCCCCCCGTGGACGTCATCAGCAGCATGTTGAAAGACACGACCAGCCAGCACCGCGCCCACCTCTTCGACCTGAACTGCAGGGTCTGCACAGGTGCGTGGGGGCCAGGGGCGGGGCTGTGTTCAAAGTCAGGGGTGCTTCCTCCTGTGGCCCTTGTGCACGGCCCAGCTGCCAAGGCGGGGCGGGCCTCCGGGAACCCGCAGAGGTCAGCCCCTGCCTCTGCGGGGTGGCCATCGGCCCACGGGCAGGCCACGCCCGGAACGGTGTCAGGCTCTCACTGACCCTTCCTCACGTGCTCCAGGTCAGGTTTCGTCAGAAGGGGAGCCAGCCCCAAAAAGACAGAAGCTGTCAGCGCCTGCTAAGAGAGAAGAGCCCAAGTTCAAGCACGATAGCGCTCCTTCTGAGCCGGCGCTCAGCTCAGCTCACGAAGCGCTGCCGGAAACGCTGCCAGAGAGCACGCCCGCAGTGGAGCCCGAGAGTGTGCCCCAGGCCCCCTCGGAGAGGGGCCCCCCTGAGCCCTCTGCCCCAGAAGGGCCCTCCTGCCCAGCCCCCAGCGGCGCCATGGTCACCACCGTCACCGTGTCCGGCCGCGACCCCAGGACTGCACAGAGCGCGGCGACCCCAGCCCCGACCCCAGATGGCATCCAGCCGGCCGAGCCCCCACAGGACGTCCTGAGACCCCCTGTGGTGCCCAAGTCCATCCTCGCCAAGCCGTCCCCGTCCCCTGAGCCCAGATACCTGCTGCCCGTCCCACCGTCCCCAAACATCAGGTGCGGCCTCCTGTGTTTCTGCTCCCTGTGGGTGAGCAGGCGGGGTGGGGGGTGGGGCACCTTAGCCGTCCCACGCTCGGGGAGCCTCCCACTCCTCAGAAGTGGGAATCTCGAGAGCAGAATTCCAGTCCATGGCCCCGTTTCATCATCTGCTCAGCTTCTCTGCTGCGGTCGGAGCGTCTGTCTGCATCCCTGGGGTGGAAGTCGCTCACGCGAGGGGCGAGCGTCCAGCCTGGAATCGCCTCTGCAGAGCCTGCATGCGTCACTCCCCTCCCTGGTTGTGTCTTGCAGCGCCGCGAATTCTCGGTCCCCTCCGGACGGGGACGCGCCGCTCTTCCTGTCTCGACTCAGCACCATCTGGAAAGGCTTCATCAACATGCAGAGCGTGGCCAAGTTCGTCACGAAGGCTTACCCTGTCTCGGGGTGCTTCGACTATCTCAGCGAGGTGAGTGCGTGTGCATGTCCGGGGGGATGCCACGGGGACTGGTGGGCGTGCTGGGGTGAGTCCACTGGGCAAGCAGTTCAGACAGAAATTCCAGTGAGAAATCGGGCCTCCCGACTTCCAGGGAGAAGCCAAAGTCTGTCCTCCCCTCCCCATGCTCCACTAGGGCACTGGCCCGAGCGAGTGGCTGCCATGTGGTGCGGTCTCGCCGCAGCGGAGAGCGGGAGCACCGTCCCCTGGGCTGGCAGCGGCTGGCACTGCTGGGACACGGGTTCCTGTCACGAAGGTGCCAGCGGTGTCTGCCCAGGCGTGCGGTGTGTCAGGAGGCTGTCCTGAGCCCGCAGCTGGGTCACAGGGGTCCCCACCCCCGATAGCCGAGATGTGTCTGGGGTGACGAGCGCCTCGTTCTTTGCCATCGTCCTGGCTTTCTCGACGCACTGGCCAGGAGCCCCGACCTGCCTGCGTTGGCCTCTGAGGGCCGCTCCCGCCGGTCCCTGAGCAAGCACACTGCGTCTCGTTTAGGACCTGCCGGACACGATTCACATTGGCGGGCGGATCGCGCCCAGGACCGTGTGGGACTACGTCGGCAAGCTCAAGTCCTCCGTGTCGAAGGTACTGCGCCCGCGGGGGGAGCTCTGCCCGCCCTCCTTGTCCTGGCTGTGGCTGCTGGGGTCGGCAGCCTGCAGCCTCTCTGGCCGTCCCAGGATGTCCGTCTGGAGCAGGACAGGCTGGGAGTGTGTGGGCGTGGCGGAGTGGGAGCCCTGCCCTGACTCGGGGCAGGCGTGTGCAGGTCGGTGCAGGCTGAGGGTCGCTCTGTTTCTGGCTGCCCCTGCGAACGGAGGCGGGGGGCATGGCCTGGTGTCAGTGGGCTGTGCTCACTGCACCCCGAGATCAGCTGCCGCCTCTGTGTCTGCACAGACGTCACTCTGGGGGCGGGGCGGCCACAGCTGCAGGCGTGCGGGCGGCTCAGCTCGCCCTGCACACGCTGTCTCACGGCTGCGAGTGCTGCACGGCTGGGCGGCAGTACGAGGGCCAAGGCCGTGAGCCCAGCAGCCCGGCCATTGAGTCCGGGCTCTGCCTGTCAACCCATCACCCACAGCGGGATGCAGGACCGCGAGACCCGAGTCGCACCCACACGTCCCTCTCGTTCAGGCCCAAGCTGTCTGGCAGCACCGGGGCCAACGCGCCGTCCCGTCTCTGTTGCAGGAGCTGTGTCTGATCCGCTTCCATCCCGCCACGGAGGAGGAGGAGGTGGCCTACATCTCCCTCTACTCCTACTTCAGCAGCCGCGGCCGCTTCGGCGTGGTGGCAAACAACAGCCGGCACATCAAAGACCTCTACCTGATCCCCCTGAGTGCCGAGGACCCTGTGCCGTCCAAGCTCTTGCCCTTCGAGGGGCCAGGTAAGCACCAGCTTTCGGGGGGGTGATCAGGCCCCTCGGATCACACGTGTGCCCTTCCCCGACACCGAGTCTGCCCGAGCAGGGGGATGCACCGCCTCCGCATTGTCTGGGAGCGGGCGCTAGTGGTCGCGTGGAGCAGTGGTTAGCTGGGAGACGGCGCTAGGCTGTCCGGGGCGCACTTGGAGTGCCCGTGTCGCTGGCCAAAGTCCTCTTAGAAAAACTGTACGAAGGGAAAGACCAAAGCGTCCAGCCTCTCGTGGCCTGGGGTCAGGGCACGGCTCAGGTGCACAGGAGCCGGAGAAGAGCCGTGCCGTGACGGCGGGGCTCCTGTCCGCGCTGTCCGCCTCCGTCAGGGAGGCACGGGGTCGGTGGTGAGGGAGCAGGTATTGCTAGAAATAATGGCTTTCAGATCTGATCAGAGTTTAGTGACTTTCTTATTTTTTTATTTTATTTTATTTTTTTTTAAGATTTTATTTACTTATTTATTTTTAGAGAGGGGAAGGGAAGGAGAAAGCAAGGGAGAGAAACAGCAATGTATGGTTGCCTCTCATGTGGCTCCCACTGGGGACCTGGCCTGCAACCCAGGCATGTGCCCTGACTGGGAATCGAACCGGGACCTTTTGGTTCCCAGCCCACGCTCAATCCACTGAGCCACACCAGCCAGGGCTTAAGTTTTTTATTTTTTGCAAAATACTTTCTTTGTGTTGGTTCCTTCCTTATAAAGTGCTGCTTTTAAAGGATTACTTAAAAACGAGCCTTAAAGACAGTTCAGACTCCACAGGGGGTCGGGGGCGACTCTGAGGGGTCGAGGTCTGCAGGCTCAGCTCTCTGCACCCTGAGGAGCAGCCAGCAGAAGACACTCCAGTGGACACGTCTCCTTGGCCACCTCGTGCCGGGAAGACACCCTCCTGGGGCCGGCGTGCAGGCTGTGGAGGGCTCTATCCCAGAGGTGGGGGCTAAGCGCTCAGACCAGCGCCAGCGCTGCCCATTCCCTGGAATCTCCGTGTCCTTGACTCCGACGCCCGGCCCGGACAGCCCCTGCCTGTGGGCAGGCCCAGGCCTTGGCTGGAGAAGGCGTGTGACACGAGGTGGGCTCGGCGTGCGACTCCAGAATCAGGCCCCCAGGGGTGTTGGTTCCCGGATCAGCCTTTGCTGGCACCACCCACGGCGCCATCTCAGTGACAGGCACACTGGAGGAGCCCAGGACTTCAGGGCGTCCCCTCTCCTGCTCCTGGGAGTAAAGAATGGCCTGTGGCCGGGGAAGGATGTGGGGGAGGGTCTGGGTGAGCAGCTCCATGAGTGGCTGGCCAGCTCCCTGGAAGACCGGGAGGGAGGCATCCCCTGCAGGTGAGAGCATGCTGACCTCTCAGACCCCATGAGGAGCCTCGGGTCAGTCACTAGTGCGGCCCTTGGGGCCCAGGGAGCTAGTGACGGGGACGTGGCTGTCCTCCGAGCACAGGGTTTGTGTGCACAGGGGCGGGGCCGCGGCCCTGCGCTGGGCCCCAGGGCAGCAGGGACCTGGGCCGCCCCGGCCACAGAGTGAGAGGAGAGGGCTGCCCCGAAGGCGGGGGGCTGACCAGGACATGCTGGTGACTTGGACATGCCCTGAAGGGACACCCAAGGGACCCATAGCTTCTCATCCAGAATAAAGAAAATAAAGCGTCAAAGTTTTAGAAACTAAACCATCTTTGCCCGTAGGCTCTTCAAGATTTTTTTAACATAAGGGCTTCTTTCTGAGCGCAAGCCCGTCTGATTCGGTGTGTTGCTCTGGTGCCATTGTCTGGCCTGTGCGCTCACACCAGCAGCACCCTGGCTCCCGGCCAGGGTCTGCTCTGCCCACCCCGTCTTGCACATGTGCACATGGGCTTGCGCACTCCCGTGCAGTGTCCATGTGTCCTGGTTCCGCGCTGTGTGTGTGTCGTGTGTCTTGCGTGCATGAGCGTGCAGAGAAAGGTTGGGCGGGGCGTCCCTCCCATCGCAGAAGTCCCTGCCTCTCGGCACCGGTCTCAGCACAGCCTCCTGGGGAGGACAGACCTCGCCTCGGTGACGGTCGTGTCCCCCGGCGAGCACTGGCCTGGCGGCCTCATGGGCGCCCTCGACCCAGTCACAGCCCTGTGCTGTCCACATTGGCACTTACCCGGGGTCCCCCCAGTGTGCGTTGACCAGGGTTGGCTGTCCCGAGGCCTTGCACTCTGTCCCCCTCTGCTTTCTGGAGGGCGCAGAGCCCAGGCCGCGGGGGGACAGAGTGCCAGCTTTGGGAGCTGTGGTCTGCGCGAGCCCTACCTGCCGGGGGGAGGGAGTTGCTGTGGGGGGGCCCCCGACGTGCATGCGCCGCCCCACCCTCGGGGGCCTAGGAGACGGACAACAGGCCCCCAAACCCTTGCTGTCCGTGCTGGAGCAGCAAGCGAAGACGGTGACGGTGCCGACACCGAGTCCAACCTTGTGAGCTCACGCCGGCCGCCCTCACATGGCTGGGGCCTCCCCCGCCCTGGCCACACTGGACAGCGGACATGGGAGCCGTTCCTGCCTCCCGCCAGCCCCAAGAGCACTTAGCACAGCCTGCTCAGGGAGTCGCGCTTTGCCCTCCCGTGCCGTTGGGACTCGTCCACAGAGGTGCCAGGTGGTCTCGTGTGGCACGGTGGTGTTTCAGGGACATGGCAGCAGCAGTGCAGGGGCCGCTGCGTCCCTCTGACCCAGCTGAGCATGTCCAGTGCAGGTGCCCACTCAGCTCTGCCGCTGGCCCTGGCGGCTTCACCACTGGGAACGCGGGCCACAGACGGCCTGCGGAGGACTGGTCAGGGGGGACCTGTGTGACCCCAACAGCACTGGACCTAGGGTGGGACTCCTGGCCCCAAAGTGACAGGCAGGGCCCAGGTTCTGCTTCCCGATGGTGCCCAGCCAGGGCGCAGGTGAGCGCTGCCTCCGGTGCTGTACGGGGGCGGGGGGCTTCTCGGAAAGTCACACCCCCAGGTCTTCTGTCCTCGGGCCTCGCTGTGCTCCCTGGGGCGTCGCCGTTGTCTCCATGTGCCCGGCTGTGCACGGAGGCCCAAGCCCGAGGCGGCGCCACTCACGCCAGGCTTCTCCTTCGAGGTCAATAAAGAACGTTTCACAGAAACTGGCCGTCGTCTGTCTGGATCCGCGCCACGTGGGAGCTGGCGGCGTCCCCAGGGTGCAGGCCGCGCTGCTTGGAGCCCAGGACGATGGGGCTGTGCCCAGGGGCTGTGTCTAGGTCTTGCGGGTTCTGTGTGTGTGTGCGTGTGTGTGTGTGTGTGCCCTGCTTGTGGAGATGCCCGCCCCTGTCCATCACGCCGAGGAGTGTCCCCGTGTGACTCCCAGAGCTCTTCTGTCCCGGCCGCGGGGGGTTTTGCTGGGACAGGGTCGGACCACAGGAAGGGTTCCGTTCCATGGTGGAGAGTGACGCGTGCCAGGTAGGCTCGGTGGGAAGCCACGTTTGATAGTCGGGGGTTAAGGAGCCAGTTACTGAAACGAGGCTTCGGCCGCCATGTCAGGTCAGAGGTGTGTCTGGTCTGATATCGGGAGGTCAGGTGGCACCTGACTTTGCAGGTGTGCCTGTCCCTAGGCTTGTGGGTGCCCCCTGCAGCGCTCGGTCTGGCAGACTGCCCCTCCCCACAGCCCCTCGGGAGCAGACCTGCAGGCCTGTCCCCCCCCACGGTGCTGTCTGAACTTCCTGTGTGCTCGGGCCCTGCGGCAGGGTGAGGGGTCCAGGGGTGGGAAGCTGCTTGGGCTCTCCGTCTGGAAATGCAGATGAGCGAGCCCACCCCTCCCCACCGTCTATTCTCATGAGATTGAGGAATTCTAAGCCTCAACAGCCCTCAGAAAGGGGGTGGGAGGGGCATCCTGCTGCTGACAATGGAGACAGGAATTTTGCAAACTGGAGACTTTCTACGCCCTGGGCCAGAGCCCTCCTCTCTTCACCGCAGCCAGTGCGGCCCCTGCTCGGCGCCTGCTCAGCCTCCACTCCCCTGCAGGGCGGCGCTCCACTGGCAGGGTGGGTGAGAGGGGCGCCGCCCCACCCAGCAGTGGGTGCCCCCCCCGCCCCCCTGCTGCTGTGTCCAGCCTCACGGCCCAGCATCGAGCAGTGGGCTTCTTGTCCTGGGAATGGCAGTGACCACCGAGGTGCTCGTCACATTTCCAATGCGGAGGCAGCCATCACAGGAACAGCGACTCGGGCGACACCATTGGACGGCTCCCTCGTGGCGGGTGCTCTGAGAGCCCAGTCCACTTAGCTTCCCGGGGAAGCTCAGTCAGGAAACCCAAGACCAACGCCCCAGCTTGGGAGGCGTCGGAGTGCTCCCGGGTGTGCGCAGGGGCCCCCGGGGGGCTGCTCAGAGGCCTGGCGGCACCAGCTTCCCGTCTTCAGATGCGACTGCTGCATCATGTGGCGATCGCCGCCAGCCTGTGTGTGCGACCGCGGAGGCAGGAGCCTGGCCACCTGCGCGGCCGGACCTGTGAGCCACAGGAACAGGCTGCAGCTGGCGAGCACACGTGCCGCAGGGCTGAGCCCGCCTTCCTGGGCTGGGCACAGTGGCCTCCCGCCACACGGCTCACGTCCCCCCCATCGGGGGACGTCCCCGCCCTGGCCCCAGCCCTTGCCCACAGCCACCCACCCCCGGGGCGAGCACAGCCCTTTGCTCCCAGCGTCAGGTTCTTTAGAGACAGGCGGGTTCCAGGAGCACCTCCCACGGGAACCTGCCTGCAAGCACTGTGGCCGTTGTCCACGAGGGTGGTCGTACAGGCCAGGCCGCCAGCTTCACTGCTGCCCGTGCCCCACGCTGGGTCGAAGGAGCGTCCCGGGTGCAGCTGCTGGGGGGCAGGGCCTAGCGTCTCAGTTCAACTCGCCTTAGCGCCTGTGAATGAGAAAGCAGACTTGCTTGGCTGCCCTTCGCACCTGCCGATAGCCCCTGGTCTGCCTGACATTCCCCACTGTTCCCTTGGCCCTGCTTGTCCTTCCTGACACACTGCCATCCTCCGAGGGGCAGGGACGGGGCCTTCTCTCAGCAGGGGCAGCGAGGTCCTGGGTAGGAGGGTGCAGGTCTTCCGTGGGCACCTGTGCCCCCGTGGCAGCCTGCGGGGGGACTGCAGGGGCCTCCCCCGCCCACCCTCCTGTGCTCAGCCTGCCAGGTGTCGCTGGGGGTTGGGGAGGTCAACAGAACCACACAGTGAAGGGTCTCGGGGTTATCTTGAAAGTCACACAGCAGGAAAGCAGTAATTTCATTTTTAGTAAGGCTGTAGCACGAATACAGACTGAAGTGTTATCTGTTAGTTATCTCTTAATTTACATGTTGATTAATTTTAAGTATCTCCTGCTGTTGAAGCAAACTTTCTATGTAGCTTTTTCCGGAAGGTGCTGCTGTGTGACTTGGGTCTGGTTCCCTGTCGGGTGTTCTGGGCTCGCTCCAACCGGGGCTGGGCTTCATCGCTGAGACACCAGCTTTCCCGAGACGCGGCGCCACAGTCCGGGAGGTTGGGGCGCCCTTTCTTACGAGGTGACCGTAGTAGTTCAACAGCTAGCCGCGCCCCAGCCCCCCACGGTGCGTCCTGTGCCGCCAGCACTCCGGACGCCTCCGCAAGGCCAGCCCGAGCGTCAGGCAGCTCTGGACCAATTAGTGCGCGTGGATGTTCCCGCTGAACCTGAAAGGACGCTTACCTCAGTCGTGCCCATCCGCAGCGTCGCTCCCACTAACTGTGACTGCGACGCCAGCCCCCAGGGAACGACCCTGACGGGGCGGACCACGCCGACCGTTAGTTTTATCGATCGTTGTGATGGAGCTGCGCGCCGGGCCCCTTCCCGGCTGGTCAGCGTCAGTGTACTTAGCATCACGTCGTCACCGTGGCCCGGGCTCCAGCTGGAGAGCCGCGCCTGCCTGGAGCGTGAGCTCAGCCACCGCCCAGTCCCTTCTCGCTCCCCCAGCCCCCAGGGGCTGGTCAGTGCCGCGACGTCCACACAGTGGCCGCCTCTGCCATCCTGTTGCCTGAGTATCAGGTGTACTTTGTAAAGGGAATTCTGACGATTGGGGTGCATTTACTTGCAAGTGAGCCCTTGCTTTGGGATTTGGGACCCAGGGGTAAATGTCTTGCAGTAAGTTCTTCAAGCGCTTCACTTCGTCTTGCCCAGTGTTGTGCCTTCCGCCCGTGAAGACATGCCTACTGCGCCCCAGTGAAGCTCACTTCCCACGGGGAGCGGTTCGGACTCTAAACTCCGCACACTTTGTCTTCCAGGCCTCGAGTCGCCGCGTCCGAACATCATCCTCGGGTTGGTCATCTGTCAGAAAATAAAGCGTCCTTCAACGGCCGGAGAGCTAGACAAGACGGAGGAGAAGCGGGCCCGGCTACAGGCACCGGAAGACGTGGACCCTGCGGGCTACCCCAGAATGCCTCCAGCCTCGCAGTCGGAGAAGAAGCCCCCCAAGTTCCCGCTCAGTTCTGGGGACACAGCCGTCAGCGGCACCCCCCCGGGGTCCCCTCCACCCCCGCCCCCTCTGCCAGAACCACCAGCTTCATCCTCGTCTTCGTCATTGTCTTCGTCTTTGTCTGTATCAAAGATCCTGTCGTCCCTCAAGCCAGGGGCCACCAGCACTATCATGGCGCCAGCCGCCCCGGCAGCGGTCATGGCGGCCACTTCCTCTGCCTCCAAGACAGCTTCGCCGCTGGAGCACATCCTGCAGACTCTGTTTGGGAAGAAAAAAGCGTTCGACCCCGTGGCCGTGGAGCCTGTGGAGCCCGTGCCTGCCGCCCGTCCAGACGCCAGGGCAGAGAGCGGGCTGCCAGCGGCGCCGCTCCTGGACCCCATCGTCCAGCAGTTCGGCCAGCTGTCCAGAGAGCGGGCTCTGGAGGAGGGGGAGGACGACAGGCCATACGACCCGGAGGAAGAGTATGGCCCCGACCGGGCCCTCGACGCCCAGCTCGGGGGCCGTGGGAAGCGGCAGGGTGCAGAGAAGGCCTCTGAGCCCGCCGAGCGGGAGGAGGTGGCCTATGACCCCGAGGACGAGACGATTCTAGAAGAAGCCAAAGTGACCGTCGAGGACCTGCCCAACAGGATGTGCGCGGACACCCGGGGCGGCGCTGCCGCAGCCTCCCTGGCGGAGCAGCAGAAGATGATCGAGGAGCTGAACCGGCAGATCGAGGAGCAGAAGCGGCAGGTGCAGGAGCAGGAGGAGGCCCTCCGGCAGCAGCGGGCGGCCGTCGGCGCCTCCATGGCCCACTTCTCCGTGTCGGACGCGCTGATGTCGCCGCCTCCGAAGGCTGCGCTCCCCAAGGCCGAGCCGTTCCCTCAGGGGCCGCCCAGCGGGCAGGGGCCCGGGCTGGGCTCCGACCCGCGACAGAGTCGGGACCCCCGGCAGGCCTGGCGGCTGGCCGTGGAGAGCAGCGAGGGCGACAGCACCAAGGCTCCCGCCAGCAGCGCCCCCGGCACCCTGCCCTCCAGAGAAGTGCCTGGGGGAGCCGCCACTGGTCAGGGGCCGGCGCCCACCCTGGAAGAAAAGGAGCCGACCCCTCCAGCCTGGGCTCCAGGGGACGAGGCCGCCCGGCCCGCCAAGCAGGAGGGCACCACGGGTGAGCCCTCGGAGAGCCAGGGCCCACCCCCTGCCAACGGCGGCCCCCCTGCTGCAGCTGGCCCTGGCCCGGCCCGGCCCGCCCGGAAGGTGCTGCTGCCCACGCCGCCTGGCCTCCCCGTGCAGAGCGAGGGGCTGGGCTTTGGCCCCCCCGCAGGGAGGGACCCGTTCCTGAGCCCAGCCTTCGCATCTCAGGACCGGGCTTTCGGCTCAGTGCCCTACGAGGACCTGAGAAATGCCCCATTTGCTGAAAAGAGCGACCGCTCGGCCACTGAGACTGAAGGAGACAGAGACCCCCAATGCAGACCTGGCGAGGGGGCTGCCCCATGTCCCCTGCTGGGGCCCCAGTTCCAGGGCCAGCGTGAGCCCGCACCCCGTTCTTTCGGGACGTCGGGCCCTCACGGCCCCAACTTCCAGGGACCACGGGGGCCTGCGCCTCCCTTTTCAGAAGAGAATGTCATTTCTAACAACGATGGTCCGAGAGGTCCTCCACCAGCCAGATTCGGGACCCAGAAGGGGCCCATCCCTTTGTTATTCTCAGGGCCGCACGGGTCACCTCCCTACGGGGACGGCAGGGGCCCCTCCCCCTCTCACCCAGGTGGGCCCAGAGGAGCAGCACCACCCCCATTCGAAGAACGCAAGGACCCACACGGGGGGACGAGAGAGCTCCAGGATGCCCAGTACAGTGATGTGGCTGGGACTCCGGCCCCATTTGAAGGGCTGGAACAAGGCCCATCGGTGGGAAACAGAGGTCCAGGCCCCTTCCAATTTGGAGGCCCAAGGAGGCCTCTGCTGGCCCAGTTTAAAGGGCCCCGGGGAGGCCCTCCTCCCTCTCAGTTTGGGGGTCAGAGAGGGCCACCCCCTGGCCATTTTGTCGGCCCAAGGGGGCCACATCCTAGTCAGCTTGATGGACCCAGAGGCCAAGCAGCAAATTTCCTGCCAGGACCCAGGGGCATTCAGCCTCAGCAGTTTGACGAGCAAAGGGTACACTCGCCGCCCCGATTCACCAGCCAGAGGGCCCCCGGGCCCCTCCAGTTCGGGGGCCCTCGGGGGTCTGCGCCTTTTCCCGACAAAAGCGAGCCTGCCCCTCCCCGGTTCCACTTTCAGGGCCCTGCCCCTCAGGGGGTGAAGCCGGCGCCCAGGCCCCTGCTAGAGCTGCCCAGCCACCCACCCCAGCACCGCAAGGACCGGTGGGACGAGGCCGGCCCGGCGCCCGGCCTGCCCTCGGGGACGCCGGGCCCCGAGGCTGAGGCGCAGTGGGCCCCACCCGATTTCCGGGAGGGCAAAGCCCCCGAGTACAGGAACCAGGCCGCCCCCAAAGAGAAGCCACTGGAGGAGCCGGAGACCCAAGTCGAGAGCCGGCAGGGCCGCGCCTCTGAGGACCGCCGGCGGGAGCGCGAGCGCGGCCGGAACTGGAGCCGCGAGCGGGAGTGGGACCGAGGCCGCGAGTGGGACCGGCACCGGGAGAAGGACTCTTGCCGGGACCGCAACAGGGACCGGGAGCGGGATTGGGAGCGGAGCCGCGAGCGGAGCCGGAACAGGGACCGAGACCGGGACCGGAGGCGGGACCGTGAGAGGTCCCGAAGTAGAGACCGGGACCGGGACCGGGCCCGGGAGCGCGAGCGAGGCCGGGACCGCAAGGACCGCAGCAAGAGCAAGGAGAGCACTCGGGACCCCAAGGCCGAGGCTGCCGCCCCCCACACCTAGGCCGTCCCTGCGGGGCCCCTCCCTTCGAAAGCCAAGTTCATAGAATGTGTTGGACAGATTGTTTTTGAATAGCTATGAACTTAGATGAATAGAACATTCTGGACTTCAAAAATTACTGTAATTTTGTGTATAATGGTTTCTTACAAATTTCACGTCTTTACAATTCTGATGCTTTTTTAAAAAAAACTAAAGGACTCTTAATATTTCCATTTAGAATTACCGAAATGGGAAAATGTCTACGAAAGCATATTGCTTTTTCAGATTATACCGTTATCTGTTCCAATAACTTGACTGGGGTGAGTTTTAGGGGATTTCTGCCGACCTCAGGGCCGCGCCACCATTGCTGGCACCTCCCGCAAGTCTCGGTTTCCTGGGGCAGCAGCCGGGCAGCGGCAGCCGCGACGGCAGGCCCTGTGTGCGGGGCGTGTCGGCGGGCCGGGGCCTGGCCAGCGCTCTGGGACGCTGAGAAACAACACGTACTGATGCATTTTCCTTTTTTCCTAAAGAAATTTGAATTACAAATTTCAACCAGGAAACAACGCGTTTCTTAGTTTTGCTCAGTTTTTATATATCACCTTATACTTTCCCCCCCAAAAATTAAAAGCAACATCTGAGTACAAATTGTCGTATTTTAAATAACAATTTATTGGAAAAGGCTTCAATTTTACGAGCCCACAAGTGAAAGAGCAAACCGGTGAAGCGCACTTTGAACGGGGGGGGGGGGGGGGGGGGGGGGGGGGGGGGGGGGGGGGTTCTCCGAGTCAGGAATCAGGCGCGTGCGTGTTGAACTTCACCTTCGGCACAGCTCCGCCCGCGTCCTGGGCGCGGGCGCAGGCTCCGCACTGCCGGTTTGCAGGGGAGGTCCTCCCATGCGTCTGGGGAACGCGCCCCCTTCGTGTCTGGGCCGAGGCAGGCCCAGCGACTTCAGCTCCGGAGCCGCGGTGCGCATTCCCGTCGACAGTGTGGAAACGAGGAAACCTTGCTAATTTATTCGACTATACAAATACACTTTGATAATTTTTTATATTTTCATAAACTTTTGCAGATGTAAAATTAGAGGTCTCTGTTCTCTGGGGTCTGTTCTTCGTTGCGCGTCGCCGCCCACCCCCCTTCTTCTCACAGACATGGGGCCGCCCGCGAGGCCCCAGCGCCAGGGGGATGGGGGGGGCACCGCCATGCTGTCAAGTCCCAACAGCTAATACGATGTGAAGGGTTTTTTACATATAAAACAGATTTTTCTAATTTAAATACACAAATGTAAAAATCAAGTGTGTTTCTTTAGGTTTACTCAATAGATTTTTCTGTAAATTGTATTTTATATGGCAGAGTATTATATCACTGTCCATTAACACATGGAACTTGGTAGGTTTTGTTACTTGAAGTAGAATAAACATCAACGAGGCTTTCTGCCTGTGCGGCCGTGTCCTCTCTGTGGTGGGAAGTCAGGGCTGCACCTGCACGGGGCCACCTGGGCCGCCTCCCAGGTGCCAGGTGACAGGGTGTGGGCAGGGGGCGAGCTCGGGGCTGGCCCCCCTTTGTGGCTGGGAGCCAGAGGCCCCTGCTTCAGGGGCCTGCTCAGGCCCTGCCAGGGCAGAGCGGGGCAAAGCCCCCTCCGGCGGTGGGCGCCGGTCTCTGGCTGTCGGGGCAGGAGGGCTGGGGTCACCCCGGAGGTCGGGCAGGCGCAAGGCTACAGGCCCACAGGTAAGGGGGCACCACAGGGCCCTGGGTCGATGGCGTGTGGTGGGTACCCTCGGTGGGAGTCCGCCCCAAGGCTCAGCCACTGTCCTGTGGTTTAAATGAGCCTCCGGCTGGGAGCTTGGCTGGGGAGGGGGTGCAGTTGGGAGCCCAGCTGGCGGGGGCGGGGCGGCGCCTGGGGCACAGGGTGGCCGTGGCCCAGCCATGGGCAGGCAGCTCCCAAACCTATGCATGGCCCCGGCCACTGCTGGAACAGCCGCAGCAAAGCATCGTCTTTGAGCCTCAGACTGGTCGACAGCCACACCTAGTTGACATCAATGTGGTGACCCCGGAGCCAGAAGTTAGCGTCTCCCTGCCCTGGGCAGGAG
This sequence comes from Micronycteris hirsuta, assembly GCA_004026765.1. Classification (NCBI taxonomy): domain Eukaryota; kingdom Metazoa; phylum Chordata; class Mammalia; order Chiroptera; family Phyllostomidae; genus Micronycteris; species Micronycteris hirsuta. The sequence continues at coordinate 99,565 of PVJI01002505.1, read as the reverse complement.
CGTCCACGGTCCGCTGTGAGCGGGGACACCAAACGGAGCCGTCCTCTGGCAAGACCGGCGGCCCTGCCCTTCCGGGCTCTGGGCTGAGCACACAGCAAACCTGCAGGGAGGCTCAGCACCGGCCTGCAGCGCAGGGCTCCATAGGGGGACCCTGGGGCGGAGTAGTCCCTGCAGCCCACGGGGCACTGCCCCAGGAAGGTGGCAGAAGACCCTCCAAGGCCTTCAAGCTGCCGGTTGGGGGGAACCCCACCTTGGATCCGACGCCCAGGGGCCGGGCGCCGAGGGCCCGCAAGCACCTGGCTCCAGATGGCTGTCCGGACTTCTTCTCTGGATCCTGGGGTGCACCCACCAGGAAATTCTCAGCCTTGTGTGCCCCTCCCCCGACGGTCTCAGCCGCGCTCAGCCCAGAGCCCTGTGCCCCAGCCGGTGTGGCTCAGTGGGCTGAGTGAGGGCCTGCAAACCAAAGGGTCACTGGTTCGATTCCCAGTCAGGGCACATGCCTGGGTTTTGGGCGAGGTCCCCAGTTGGGGGTGTATGAGAGGCAGCCACACATTGATTGTTCTCTCCCTCTCTTTCTCCCTCCCTTCCCCTCACTAAAAAGTAAATAAATAAAATCTTGAAAAAACGTGGAGGAGCATGAGACACACACGGCGGGAGAGGCCACAGCCTGCGCCCCCACTCTGGGACCTGCCGGGACAGGCACAGCCGTGGAGACCGGGAGGGGCCCGTGGGCGCCAGGGTTTGGGGGGAGGGACGTATGGGGGAGCCCAGAGGACTCAGGGCAGTGACTGCTCTGCGTGACGTCTCACACACGTGACCTACATGCATGCGTGTTTCTAATTGCAGCACGCACACATGTCGCGGGCACGCGGGAGCCGAGTGGACGTCAGCGGGTGGTCCTCGAGTTCTGTGACCTTGCCACGCCCATGTACTGACCAGCGCCTCACAGACCCGCTGCGCCTCCCGCACGGGCGGGGCCTGTGCGCGGCCTGCCTGGGTGCCACCGAGGCTGCGCCCTCCTGGGGACCCTCGGGCTTGGCAATGAACACGGTGTTAGCTGTCATCTGCCCCTTGTGCCCTCAGCCGGCAGCACTTCCGCCAGGAGCGGATGTGGGTTTGTTCACACGGGTTTTTGTTTTGCTTCGCTGTTCTGATGTTGGTGTGCGTTTGCATCCTTCGGGTGACCCTACGGCAGTTCTTTCCGGCCTGTTTCTGTGACTGCCGCCGGCTGACTCTTAGGTGTGCGCCAAGCTTGTCTCAGTGCTGCGCACGCCGCGTGGACACACCACGCCACCTTTGACTTGAGACACGAAAGGACAGAGAGAAGCGTCAGTCTGTCATCTGCGATCTCGTGGTCTGTTTCTTGCAGGGGCCCTGGCCAGGGACCGAACCTGCACCCAGGGCAGATGGGGAGGACGCGCCCACTGGCTGAGCTCCCCCTGGTCAGGGACAAGGTGCCACCCTCTTTTCTGTTCATCTCGTTGGGTCCAGTTGGCTACGATTTCGTTAAAAAATGTTGCATGCTTGGTCGTCGGGGGTGCTGCTCCGGAGTTTACTTGCCTTTAATGCCTGTGTCTCGTCTTGATCTGGGGGCGCGCTGGTGCCACGGGAAGCAGATGCGAGGTCTGTCCAGAGAAAGTCCAGCCACTGCTAATATAACGAGAACCATCTGCACAACACCCATGTGACCTGGCAGCCGAGGAGCGTGGACTGGAACGCACACGCGTGAACAATGACGACCTCACTGTACCAGTCAGTGGGGGCGGTAGACGCCACTGAGTGAGCATGTGTGCTGTGTGGCCGTCACATTCATAGTGACTGAGCGAGCAGAGCAATGAATTTGCATCAGATTCTGCGTGAAGCTCAAACGTTCCTCCGCGGAAACTATTTGGATGACTCAGAGGCCGCAGCTGTGGGCAGCTGGTGACGGCAGCTTCCCCACGACAAGGCGCCTGCTTACACGTCACGTCTCATGCAGAGATTTTTGGCAAAACATCAAATCACCCAGGTGACTCAGCCCGGCTACCGCCCAGATTTGGCCCCCTGCGACTTCAGGTTTTTCCCAAAACTTCCCTTTGGCCCTGGCTGGTGTAGCTCAGTGGATTGAGCGCGGGCTGTGAACCAAAGGGTCGCCAGTTCAATTCCTAGTCAGGACGCATGCCTGGGTTGCAGGCCAGGTCTCCGCTGGTTGGGGGTGCATGAGAGGGAACCGATGTTTCTCCCCCTCTCTTTGTCCCTCCTTTCCCTTTTCTCTAAAAATAAATAAATAAAATATTTTTTAAAGCAAATCAATAAAATCACCTCTGAAAGGGAAGAGCTTGACAGTCGATGAGATTCAGGACAGAACAGCAGGGCATCTGAGGGCGGTTCCCACGGAGGACTCTGCGGAGTGTTTTGAACAGTGGAAGAGACGCTGAGAGAGCTGTGTGAGGCCCCAAGGTGCCCACTCTGAGGGGGACAGAGGTGTCCCTGCCCTGCGTCCAATGCTGCTTGTGCCTCTTCAGTACATGTGAAGTGGCCCTGGCTGGACGCTGCTGGACGCTCTCCCACACACTGCATGGATGGGCGGCGGGCCTGCTGTTGGCTTGGTGGTCCCGAGCCCTGAAGTGACTCGAGGGGGCAAGCGTCCTCCCCGGGGAACATCCCGCAGTGCCGCTTCCATCCTTCCGTTTGGCCTTGGTCTGTGGAAGCTGTTTACCTTTTCTTTTTCTTGCATATTTGGGGCCTGGGCCTGATACCTGTGCAAAGAAGCCGTGTGGTGGGGTCCCTGCCACCCCCCACCTGCCCACCTGGGCTCGCTGGCCTCATCGCTGAGGTCTCGGGCAGAACCCCTGGGAGCCGTGCTTGGGGTCTGGAAGCCCCGTGGGGTGTTCTCGTCGCATGTCACTCACAAGGCCAGCCCGGTGAGGCCAGGCTGACCTCGGGCCTCGTGTCTGAGCGAGGGAAGGCTCAGCCGCGTCTGCGAGAGCCCTGCCGGGAGCAGGGACAGGACACGGCGTGGGTGTGCGTGGCCTCTGCGTCCGATCCTTGACAAGCCGAGTGGTTGTCATCTCGACGTGACTGTCCCTCTGGAGCACTGGGGGTGTCACTGCGCTCTGACTTTGCCGTTCTAAGCGGGGACCCAGGTCAGCAGCAAGCGCGTCAGTTTGGGGGGTCGCTCCTCAGGAAGATGGTGCCCCCACACATTCCCTGCCCCTGGGGCCTGCTGGCTTAGAACCTGCTTTTCCACAATTGCCCGGGGCTGTTCTGTGCACATCAGGGACTGTGTTGGTGCCACGCTTGCAGTCCGTGCCGTGCTTTGTATTTCATGGTTTTGAGGCAGGAGACGGTCAGGAAGGAGGAAACTCCAGAGGTGCCCCAGGGCTAAGATGAAGGACTTCGATGCAGGACAGGGACCCTGTTTCAAGACGGGTTCCTAAGGAATGAAAAAACTCTGGAGGTGCCCCAGGGCTAAGATAAAGGACATCGATACAGGACAGACACTGCTTCCCCCCCACCTCGGCTGCCCCCGCTTTCTGGAAAAGCTGCATCACAGGGAATCGTGACTGCACCTGCGCAGATGCTACATGGCCCCTGCTTCATTATAATAGCATTATAATAAATCAGCACTGTGGGACCCCCTTCCCTGGTGGCCGGTCAGGGAAAGTCATGGGAGACCACCTGCGCAGTAGCTTAAAGTAATGCAACTACATGTCAAATCCCGCCAAAACCAGCCAGGAAATACGTGCCCTTTAAGAGCAGAATCCCACCCTGGCTGGGGTGGCTCAGTGGATTGAGTGCCAGCCTGTGAACCAAAGGGTCGCCGGTTCAATCCCCAGTCACAGCACATGCCTGGGTTGCCGGCCAGGCCCCCAGTGGAGGAGCACATGAGAAGCAACCACACACACATTGATGTTTCTCTCCCACTCTCTCTCCCTTCCCTTCTCTCTAAAAAATAATAAAAATTTTTTAAGATTTTATTTATTTATTTATTTTTAGAGAGAGGGGAAGGGAGGGAGACAGAGAGGGAGAGAAACAGCAATGTACGGTTGCTCCTCACATGGCCCTCACTGGGGACCTGGCCTGCAACCCAGGCATGTGCCCTGACTGGGAATCCCAGCCCTCACTCAATCCACTGAGCTACACCAGCCAGGGCAATAAATAAAATCTTAAAAAAAAAAAAAAAAGAGCAGAGTCCCTCCAGCCCCTGAGGTCCACCTCCACCCGGCGTCGGCTCCCACGCTCTGTGGAGAGCAGTCGCTTAATCACTCTGCTCTCGCTCTTTGCACTATAAACTCTCTGTGTTTGGTTCAGTTCTCTGTGATCACCAAGAACCTGGTTACCGCCTGTGACAGTTTTTGGCGAGCCAGCTAGGAGAAGACGCCGGAGCGGTGAGCCCCCTCTGCTGCCTTGGCGCCCGGGGAGGCCCCTTCCATCGCCACCTATTGCGTGTTGGTGAGTCTATGTTCCCGGACGGAAGGTCAGCCGCTAAACTGCAGGCACGGGTCGGTCAGTTAAGAGCCACAAGGGTGCCCGCCGCTGGAAGAAAGCCGTGACAGGAACAGGGTCAGCCTCCACTCCCACCAGGTGTGAGAAAATGTCCCCACACTGGCCAGGCACACCGTGGAAACCACAAAACACCGCCCCATCCCACGGCTGACCCTTCACAGGCATGGTCTGACCTTCCGTACGGGATGTCGGTCGCCGCCTCACCGGCGCCATGACTCCCTTTTGCAGTCTCCTCGTCGGGCTCCCGGGGAGTCTTTTACCCCCGTCCTCCCGGCTGACTTCTGGCCTCTAGACCTGCACCTGTACCCCACTGGCCTTTTGTGTTGGAAGGGTTCCTGCTGTCTTTGTACCCAGACTATAGAGCTCGGGGTCACGGACAGGCGCTAAAGACAGTTGCAGGAACGAGTCACTCCCATCATGCTCTCCTCGTAAGCAGCGACACTGGCCAGAGCCGCTTACCAGGCGTCCGCTGGCCATTTATCACCAGAAATGGCCATGTGGGGCCACTCTTACCCAATTAGCCGAGTTTGAAATTCTGAGGTGGTTTACTTGCCCCTACAGGGGTGTTTTAATTTCCCCTCTCCGTCCGTCATCCCAGTAAGATCCACCTCCAGTATGGGGCGGGGGCGGGGGGACTTCAGACACCACTCGAGGTCCCTTCTGGGGAAATGGCAGACTCAGGTACAATTTCTTAAAGCTCTAGAAAAATTAGGTAGAAGAATACCTGAGGGTCTTCTTTGTGATTCGGAAAAGACTCATTTTTATAGTGAGATCATCTTGGTGCCCCTCTTGGTGGTTTATGGGCCAGAAACTATTTTGCTAGTAAGACGGCCCCTTTGCCCCAGACCTGAAGGCTCACAGGAAAATGAGGGTCTCCACAGACAGAGCCTCGGACCACCAGGGCAGGCCAGTGGGTCTGGGGGTGCCAGGATTACAGGCAACTGACCTAGGATGCTGGACCAGTTCCCTCCCACCAGCTCTTTGCAGCCTGGACACTCAGTAGGACCATGAATTACGCAAATGGTGTCCAGGGAACTCAAACCTCTGAATTAAACAAGGAAAAAGAAACAGAAGTAGATTGTGCGACCCTCTCAAGTCTTAGGTTTCTGTCGGCCACACTCACTGGGATTTCTTTCACCAGAGACATCAGGTAGGGCGGTGGGGGCGCGCCCTGTGGCCCACTAGGGAAGCCCCTGAGGCCAGCAAAGGCTGGCGCCTCTGGGAGGCACAGGAATGTCCTTGGGTTTCTTTTTTCCGCCTTCTCTGTAGTATCACTGCAGTCCAGATGGGGACCACACCCTCCATCCCTTCCAAATCGCCGCTGGGTGCGTTCTTAGCATGCATTCGATGCTCAGCAGTTAAAAGGGATGAGATTAGTTTTCTTTTGAAATGCTGTTTGGCCCCAGTATAAATTAGGGGATGGAGACACACTGTCTGAGAACAGGGCAGGAATTATCACCCTACCCCACAGTCAGGTCTATCCTGCCAGAGGGAAGGCAAAGGGTCTGACATTCCTCAGGTGCTGAGAGTCCTCCTTTCACTCGGCCCCACCCAGACAGAGCCTGTGGGCCCAGGGTGGGGCCCAGTGAGAAGGTCCCCTCCTCAGTTCCCCGCCTGTCTCTCAAGGGAGACAAAGGGGACCCCAGAGTTCTGGAGTCTCTGCCCCTACCTTAGAGGGAGCGACCTCTCTGCCATGGACAGCCCAAAACCACAAGCCGAGGGGAAACTCAGCCCTGCCGGGCACACTAGGAGTGGCGGCCCTTATCTCCTGTCCATGCCTGCACTCCTGCCCGAGGGAGGGCGCAGGCCCGAAGGTGCCCTGAGCGTACCAGTGCCCTTCTCTGCAACTGATTTACGACCACGCAAAGACAGGCTGGGGAGCTTTTCAGAAGACCCCTCGCGTCTCACTAGTAATTCCCAGTCTCCTACTTTAGCCTTTAGGATGTCATGGAGGGATGTGTACATCATTCTGACCTCCTGCCGCTCCCCGGACGAGAGACAGTGGGTCTGGGTGGGTAGGGGGAGCGGGTCCGCTGTGAACGGGGCGACCAGCTGCACACCCAGAGCCCCGGCACCAACCGGCCTGCCGCCCCAGCTGTCCCACACGGGGATCCCGGCTGGGGATGCCCTGCTCAGGCGGGAATTTGCCGTAGGGATGCAATGATCGATTGCCTACTGGCAGGAATGAGAAACTGCAACAGGAAACCTGTAAATTATGAAAAGATCAGGGAAATCGACCAGGGCAAGGAAGGAAACCCAGCTCTCCTCAGAAATAGACTAGTAGAAGCCTTCCGAAAATATACAAACTTGGACCCATCTCCCCTGGAGGGTCGAATCTTGATAGGGCAGCGTTTCATAAGTCAGTCTGCCCCTGATATTTGCAGGAAGCTTCGGAAATTACGAATGGGCCCACAGGCCCCCCAGACCAGCTCATGGATACGGCCTTTTCGGTGTTTCACAGTACAGATTTGGAGGGAAGAAACCAGGGAAAGGAGGAAGGGCAGGCGCAAGCTGAGCTCCTGGCGCTAGCGTTGCGGAGTGCTCTTGGCGGAATCCAGGCCCCTCGGGTGAGCTTGGGGAGGCCTCAGGAGAATCAGGGTGAAAGGATCAGACCTGCTGTAAGTGCAGGCGCCCCAGACACTGGGCCCTTGGCCCCTGCAGGACCCTGTGCTCTCTGCAAGAACGTCAGTTCCGACCCTTGGCCCTGGGAGACAGACTGGCCCCAATCCCAGAGTGGAAAGGGGACATCACCCAAGGCCATGGCTGCCCTCGAGGGCTGAGGGTGGCCGGGGAACATGTCAGGCACCAGGCAATACTCCTGTTCCCACCCCTACTGGGAGCCCCGGGCAACTCTGTGTGTGGCAGGTAAGAAAATCGACTTTCTTGTTGACACTGGGGCCACCTCTTACTCCGGACCTCTTTCCTCCAAATCAGCTAAGGTAATGAGGATCGAAGCAAACTTTAAGACCTATTTCTTTTTTTAAAAGATTTTATTTATTTATTTATTTATTTCGGGCAGAAGGGAAGGGAGGGAGAAAGAGAGGGAGAGAAACCTCACTGTGTGGCTGCCTCTTGTGCCCCCTACTGGGGACCTGACCTGGTCCGCTACCCAGGCATGTGGCCTGACTGGGGAATGGAACTGGTGACCCCTGGGTTCGCAGGCGGATGCTCAACCACTGAGCCACACAAGTTGGGCTATTAAAGTCTATTGCTATACACTCCCTATCACTCGCCAACCTGAGAGTCAAATATTCAAACACTCCCTTTTGACGGTTCCTCGGTGCCCTATCCCTCTGTTGGGCGGGGATGTTCCGGCCCGAGGGATTCATCTGGGTGTTCCCTGAAGAGCCACCGGGGTTGAGCGAGGGCATGCGAGTGAGCAGGAGCCGAGAACCAGGAGGAGATCCCAAGTTCGGCTCTGGACGCGGTAAACCCGCGAGTCTGGGAGTCAGGGATCCCGGGAAGAGCAAAGACTGCGTTACCGGCTACCATCCAGTGAAGCCTCAGCTGGGTCACCCTCACAGGGAGCAGCCCCCTCTGAAACAGGAGGCTTTGCAGGGTAGCTGCCCCTCTTAACTAAATCCACAGACATGGGCGCGCGGTTCCTCGTGAGTGTCCTTGCAACGCTCCCATGTCACCGGTGACGAAACCCACGGGAGAGCAGAGGACGGTCCTGGATCGGAGGTTAGTCAGGGGAGCACTAGGCCCTTTGCATCCAGGGGTGGCTGACCCTTACGCCCTGCTCTCGCAGGGCCCGGTGATGCTCGGGGCAGTCGGTGTTGGGTTTGAGAGACACCTTCGCCTCCCGACTCCCAGCATTTGTTTGCTCTGAGCGGACGGACCCAGAGGCCATGACACGTCGGCAATGCACTTGGACTGTGTGGCCCCGAGGGTTCAGGGACAGTCCGCACCCCTGTGCTAGGGCATTAGAAAAGGATCTTAGAGGGTCACGGTTACAAGGGGGCCGTTTTACTGCGTGTAGATGACATTCTAATCTGCAGCCCCACCAAGGAGGCTTCCGATCAAAATGCCATCCAGACTCGGAATTTCCTCGCCGAAAGAGGATATCGGGTATCGAAGAAGGTGGCTCAGGTGACCAAACAAAAAGTAAATTATTTAGGGTACATGTTGACTCCCGGGTCTAGGCAATTGTCACGGGAGAGGATTGAAGCCGCTACTGAGTTGACGCCACCTGCCACAGAACAGCCGCTTCCCACCGTTTTAGGAACGGCAGGGTCTGAGTCCCTGCTTCGGGCCAATTGCCAAACCTTTGTACGAAGCCACCGAGGGGCCAGACACCGGAGCCATTACACGGGAAAAGGAAGGTGATCGGGCTTGTGATGAAATCCAGCAGGCCCGAGGCAGCTCTGACCGAAACGAGCCTTTCTCTCTCTGTACATAGCAGAGGAGCAAGGAATAGCTTTAGGGGTCTCAGTCCCACGACTAGGGAATGAACCTCAACCGGTGGCCTATTTCTCTACAAAACCAGACACTGTAGCAGCCGGCGGCCTCTGTGCCTCAGAGCATTTGCGGCCGCAGCCATGCGAACCAAGGAAGCTGCTAAACTAATGCTCGGGCAGAAGTCAGGGGTCTTACCTCCGTCCATGTCAGGTACAAGGGGATTAGCAATGAAGGGGCACCTCTGCCTAACAGGAACTGGGCTGACCAAACAGCAGGCCCTTCCCCTGGACAGTCCTGAAGCCACTGTAAGGACCTGCAGCTCCTCACACCCAGGCTCCTTGGTGCCCACAGCCTCAGCTCCAGACCTAACCCGTCCCTGCTCCGACATTATCAGCCTTCCTCACGCCGGCAGGACTGACTCGCTGACTTAGAAAACCCCAACGACGGGTGGTTCCCTGAGGGGAGCGGCTTTATACAGAGCGGGCAGCGAAAGGCGGGGTACGCAGTGGGTGGTTTACAGGACACTGTCGAGCACGGCCCTTCCACCCTCGCCCTCGGCCCACAAGGCAGAGATTCTAGCCCCTACCAAACTCTCGTCCTGGGACAGGGAAGAAGGGCTAGTATCTGTCCGGACTCCAAACACGCCTTCCCTGTTCTGCACGCTCACACTGCCGTCTGGAGAGAAAGAGGGCCCCTCCCTGCTAAGAACCCCCCACTAGACATGGGCTAGAAGTCCCCAGTCTGCAGGCAGCAGTCGGGCTCCCCGAGCAGGTGGCAGTCGTACACGGCAAAGGCCCCCAGAAGGGCATGCCCCCCATCTCTCGGGGACATGGGACAGTGGGCCGAGAAGCGGAGAAAGCGGCACAGGGACTGACGAACAAATGGCCTGATTTTCCTCTGTAAGTGGCTCAGGTCTCAGGGCCAAACACACACCTGAGGAAATATCTTGGGCTTTGGAGCAAGGAGGTGTCTGTGAAGGGCCCTAGATATATATTGGCCAGAGGCTCTTCCTTCCCCAGGCCTCCCAGTGGAAATGCTTTCAAAGTACATATATATTCTATTTATTTATGTTTAGAGAAAGGGGGAGGGAAGGAGAAAGAGAGGGAGAGAGACATCAATGAGTGGTTGACTCTGTGCGCCCCCTAGTGGGGACCTGACCTGGCCCGCCACCCAGGCATGTGCTCTGACTGGGAATAGAACCGGCGACCCTTTGATTCCTAGGCTGGCACTCAACCCACTGAGCCACACCAGCCAGGGCCCAGTGGAAACTCTTAAAAGCTTTGCAGGACTCCTTGCACATCGGAAGGGACGCTACGTGACCATGGTTGATAAACGATTCACAGGCAGGGGAACAACTTCTAGCATGACGAATATTTGCCGGGATTGTCTTGCGTGTGCACGACAGCCCTGGGCAAAGCCACCCCTGCCCCCGCTGACACAGCCCATGCAGCACAGAGGGACCTACCCAGGGCAGGACTGGCAGATTGGTTTTACCAAAATGCCTCCTTGCAGAGGATACAAATGCTTACGAGTCCCGACAGACACCGTTACTGCGTGGCTTGAGGCTTTTCCAACAAGGACGGAGACGGCCGCAGAAGTAGCAAAAGCTCTCCTAAAGGAAATCACACCCCGGTTTGGTCTCCCGCGATCCCTACAGAGTGATAACGGGCCACCCTTCACCTCTAGGGTCACTCAGGCGGTCTCTGAAACTCTAGGCGTAAAATATGATCTTCACTCTGCTCTGCTTCCACAGTCCCCTGGAAAGGTAGGACAAGGTAGGATGGGCAAATCAAACTTTAAAAGGGACGTGAGCAAAACTCTGCCCGGAGATTTCTGTAAACTGGGCTAAGTTGCTCCCTAGAATCCCCCTGAGAACGAGGGGCTCCCCTGAGCCCAACACTGGGCTCAGCCCGTGTGGAATGCTGTATGGCCAACCCTTTCTGACTATAGATTGGATATTTGATGTAGACAGTTATCAAGTAATTAAGTATATAATAAACTTAGGGCAAGTGCAGAAAACTTTCCAGGAATATGGAAACAAAGTTTCACCAGCCCCGAAAGGGAACTTTCACACTGCCATATCTCCAGGGGGGCTGGGTACCCCTTAAAACTCAGAAGGAGCCTGGCTGGTGTAGCTCAGTGGATTGAGCGTGGGCTGGGAACCAGAGGGTCCCGGTTCGATTCCCAGTCGGGGAACATGCCTGGGTTGAGGGCCAGGTCCCCAGTGAGGACCATGTGAGAGGTAACCATACATTGCTCTTTCTCCCTCCCTTCTCCTCTCTCTGAAAATAAATAAATAAAATCTTAAAAAAAAAAAAAACAAATCTTAGAAGGAGGGATCACCAGCAGACTGAGTGGAAAGGGCCCTCCCAGGTAGTCCTGAGGACCCCTGCAGCTGTAAAACTTTTCAGGGTCGATAGTTGGGTTCATATTTCCAGGGGGAAGCAGGCTCCCGCTGATCCTGATCCGACTCAGGACCAGCTGGAGACCTGAAGCCCAGGCTGCACCGGGGGGCCGCTGGAGGGCCTCAGGTGCCCGCTGAGGAGGAGGAAGCCCTAGAGGGTAAGTGACGGTTGGTGACACTGTACTAACATCACCGTCATTTTGGAGAGTCCCGCTTCTTGGAAACTTCCTATTAGCACCGGTCCTCTGCATGAAGGCCTGTTTACTTCCTTCTGGGTGGAATCCTGTCTACGAGGGTCCGAGGTGAAAATGCCTTTGCTGTTTGTGTTGACCATTCGCTGCTCACCTACACCCCGTGCAACGGAATGGGACGGAACTTCTGCAGTAGACGCTTCTCAAACCTTAGCTTCAGGGGGAAAGCCAGCCCATGTTGGATCTGTGATCCGGACCAGAACTCCTTTCCGATATAACCCTCCTGCAAACGCCTACTCAATGGCCAATGAACCCTTAATCAATGCTTTGAATTCTTCCGCCAATTATAGGCGTTCCTCTTTTTCTTTAAGAGTCAGAGGAGAGCGGAACCCTCCTTTGTGCTTCAGTGTGACCCCACCCAAATTAAAGCCGCATAATGACCCCAGGACCTCTCTTAAGTGCAAGGGTCCCCCCGTAGGAGGTACCTGTGTTATCATGACACTCACACGGGGGCCATTAACCCACCTGAGGCCCTGGCCTCTCGTCAAGCCCCAGCTTTCTGGAGTCTTTCTGAGGGAGAAACTTTCAAACCTCGGAACTGGCCACGTATAGGATGCTGCCCGAACTATGGTTCCAACTGCATTCCTCATAGTACCCATTGCTGCTTTGACAAAACTCGTAACACAGATACGAACAATACTTCGAAATGCATTAGTTGGAAATTGAACCAATTCCTTCAAGGAGGTATTAGCAAAATTTCTCCCACCTCCTGCAGGAGGGGAAGATCGGGGAAATAACTTAGGCCCCCTGAAGGATTGCCTTCCCCCTCGCCACGCGCCCTCCTTAACAAACACAACTCGGCCGGTGCCAGTCACTGTGGCACCCCCGGGCCTCGTCTGGCCACGTGGGACTTCCGATAACTGGGTAGCAGATCCTTCAGAACTTCAGGAAGCTATTGCTTATTCACTCAGCAACTCTAAACATGGGGGTGACTGTACCTTAGGGACCTTGGCACCGCAAGATCTTCCCACTATAAACATAACCCAGGGTCCTGGAAGTCTGTCTCTCAGCAGGAAAAAAACGAACTTTTGGTCTAGTAGCGGCTGGAGCTGCTGCCACTATAGACGCTGCAGCCCCTGGGGAGGCTTTGCCCACCGTGAGGCCCCTCTGAGGGAACCCACCAAGATCACAGAAGAAGTCTCCGAGGTACCGCGGATACCCTAGCTGGACCCTCAAGACCGGCAGACTCACTGGCAAAGGTAGTCGTGGATAACCGCCACGCCCTTGACTATCTTCTCGCAGGACAAGGCAGGGTGTGCGCTGTTACCAATGAAACCTGCTGCACCTTGAAATAACTCCGGACTGGTGGAGACTGACATAAGGAACATTTCTGAACAGGCAGAGTGGCCACATAAATACATTCGACAGGGCCAAGGAATTAGGGATACCCTGACCTCCCGGCTCCCTCGCTTAACGTGGCTGTTCCCTGTCTCGGGTCCCTTAATAACACTGCTGCTCTTGCCACTTTTAGGACCGTGTTTGTTTCGTTTACTTATTAAATTTGTATTGTCTAGACTTAAGCAGTTCCACATCAAATTGAGGATGCTCCTGGATTTCCAACCAATCCCTGAGAGTGATGTTGAAGCTGACCAACACAGTGTCTGTGGTGGCCCCGGGAGTTCCTCTTCAACCTCTAGACAGAATAGGGCGAGAGTTTCCTGGTTCACAATAGGCAGGGATGGAGAGCTGGCGCGTCTGAGCTGGAAGAAGTTACAGAAGAATGATCTTTGTCCTTCTATAACCCCAAAAAGATTTTTGAGAACCATGTCTCTCCAGGGAGAAGTTGAGGTAGGAGACGGTCAGGAAGGAGGAAACTCCGGAGGTGCCGCAGGGCTAAGACAAAGGACATTGATACAGGACAGACACCCCGTTCTAAGACTGGTTGCCCCCGCTTTCTGGAAAAGCTACATCACAGGGAATCGTGACTGCACCTGTGCAGATGCTATATGGCCCCTGCTTCGTTATAATAGCATTATAATACATCAGCACTGTGGGACCCCCTTCCCTGGTGGCCGGTCAAGGAAAGTCATGGGAGACCACCTGCGCAGTAGCTTTAAAGTAATATAACTACTCACACACGCGTAATAAAACCCAGTCAAAACCAGCCAGAAAATATGTGCCCTATAAGAACAGAATCCCTCCAGCCTTCTGAGGGCAATCTCTGCTAAGAGGTGACCAGCTCCCATGTCCTGTGGAGTGCACTGTTGCTTAATCAATCTGCTCTGCTCGCTCTCTGCTATAAACTCTGTTTTTTGGTTCAATTCCGTGTCCGAGATCACCAAGAACCTAGTTACCTGGGCCCACCTACGACAGTTTTATAATTTTGCTCTTTAAATTCAGTATTTCAATCAACAGAAACTAATGTTTATGTTAGGTGTGAAAAAGTGCTCTAAGTTATTTTTTTCTAAACGATTTATCCGCTGCCCTGATCTCTTTCACCGAGCAGTCAATCTGTCATTTCTCTACTGGGGACGTATTGAGTGGGAGTGAAGAAAAGCAAGTTACAAAATCACTTACTACATAGAATGAGCTTGAGTTTGTTCAAAGAAAAGATACTGGAAAGGACACAAGTAGCATCCAAAGACTTCGGTGTCTAAGCTGGGACAGTGCAGAGCTTGCTTGGGAGAAAGCCTCCATCAGGAGCCTTTCAGCACCGGTTCCCATACACAAAACCAACCACGCTGGCGAGCGGGGTACAGGTGCGAGATGGATACAGTCATTATTTTGAGCCTGCAAATGCAAAGGGCACCTGTTCTGTGATGTTACTTATACGGGATGCGAGGTGCAAGAATAGACAAACCTATAGGGACAGAAAGGAGATGAGTGCCCGTCGGGGGAGCGGGGGTGGGCAAGGTGAGACCGTGCTCACGGGCACCGGCTTCTCTCTCTCGGGGCGACAGTACGGCGCTGTGAGCACTACCAGCCCCTGAACCGCACGCTCACGGGGACGAGCGGTACGGACGCGGCGTGCTCTCAGCCAAGCTGCTCGACTTGCGCTCCTGGGCCAGCATTCGTGGAGGGCACTGCTGCACGCCCTGCGCAGCCCCGGGCGGAACTGGGGGCTGCTGGCTGTGTGCATTGATCGGACTTCCCAGCCGACACACCTGGATCCGGGGCACCGTTTCAGCAGTCTGCTGTTGGGGCGCACGTAGCCGGCGTGCGCCCACACGCACCTCCGGGAACCGGCGGCGGAGGCGTTCCGGCCCGCAGACGCGGGCGCCGGGCAGCCCGGCCCCGCCCCTCACCCCCGCGTGCGCGCGCAGCCCCGGTCCCGCTGCCGCGGGAGAGGGGCGGGGCGGCGGGCGGTTGGAGGGCTGGGCCTGCGGGCGAGGGGCGCGCAGGGGGAGGGGCTGCCGTTGGGGGCGGGGCCGCGCAGGCGCGCTGGCCCGGCGGTTTCCGGCGCGCCGTCCGCCCGAGCCCGTCTGTCGCCGGCCTGCCCGCCGCGCGCCCCCCGCCGTTGGCGCCGGCATGTCGGGCCCCGGGCCGCGGGAGCCGCCGCAGGCGCAGGCGGGCGGGCCGGCGGGCCCCGAGGGCGCGGACGCAGCGCTGGGCGAGGCGGGGCTGAGCTTCACGACCACCGACCTGAGCCTGGTGGAGATGACGGAGGTCGAGTACACGCAGCTGCAGCACATCCTCTACTCGCACATGGAGGCGGCGGCCGAGGGCGAGCTCGAGACGCGCCTCAACTCGGCCTTCCTGGCGGCGGGCGGCGCGGCGGCGGCGGGGGGCGCGGCGGCGGCGGGGGGCGCGGCGGCGGCGGGAGGCGCGGCGCCCGTGTACCCACTGCTGTGCCCTCCCGCGCTGGCCGACGGCGGCTTCGCGGGCGCCAACCCGTGCCTGGGCCACATCGACTTCCAGGAGCTGCGCATGATGCTGCTGAGCGAGGCGGGCGCGCCCCCTGCCGCCGCTGCCGAGAAGACGCCGGGCGCCGACGGCCCGGGCGCAGCGCGGCCCAAGGCGCCCGACGCCACCGGCAAGGAGAACGCGTCGGCCGCCGAGGGCGCCCCCGAGGCGCGGGCCAAGTCGGCGGTGCGCGTCCGCCTGGAGGACCGCTTCAACAGCATCCCCGCCGAGCCCCCGCCCGCCCCGCGCGGCGCAGAGCCTCCCGAGCCCGGCGTGGCGCTCAACAAGTGGGTGCCCCGGGGCTGAGGGCTGGCCCCGCGGGGGCTGGGTGTGGAGGGAGGCACCCCCCCGGGAGCAGGCCCGCCGGTGCACCGCGAGGCTCTGAGTGGAACACGCCGCTTCCCCTGCAGCGACCCCTCAGCTTCTACCCACCCCCACCCCGAGTTCCTCCCATGTTCTGCACTGTCGTGACTTTGGAGGGTGGCTCTCCAAGGAGACTGGGGTCAAGGGCCCGACGAAGAGAGAGGACACACAGCCCCTGCCTCCGGCGGGAGGAGGCTGGCGCTGGCCGCACACCTGCGGGCCGCTGCTCTGCGGAAGTTTTCCGACGGGCGTGTCGCTGTCTAGAACAGGCCGTGTTACCCACCGCGATGGACGGATGGTAGATGGGGCCGTGCCCGCTACCGCGTCGTCACAAGTTCCTGTGTTTTCTTTTGTCTTGGCAGTTTGGTGACTCTTATTCGACACCCATCGGAGTTAGTGAACGTTCCTCTTCATCAACAGCAAAACAAATGCACAACGTTAGTGAAAAATAAGACGGCGGGTGCGGCCACGACGCTGCAGCTCACCTACCCCCTGTTCACGGCCAACGCCTGCTCCTCTGGGGCAGGCCCCGGCCTCTCGCAGACACAGGTTCGAAAGCAGGGTCTTTGTTACCTGCGGCCCAGGGGCCTTTCCCTTTCACGGAGCTTATTTTATTTTAAAGTTTTACTTACTTATTTTTAGAGAGTGGAAGGGAGGGAGAGACAGGAGGAGAGAAACGTCAATTTGTGGTTGCCTCTTGCACGCCCCTCACTGGGGACCTGGCCCGCAACCCAGACATGTGCCCTGACTGGGAATCGAACCAGCATCACTTTGGTTCACAGGCCTGCACTCAATCCACTGAGCCACACCAGTCAGGTTGAGATGATTTTAAAATCGAGACCACGTACGGGGTTTGGGGATTTTTAGGAGTCCTCAGTGCCCCAAAGCCCTTCCTCTTGCCTACGAGTAGCTTTGATGTCACTTCTGCTGCCGTGCATTTTATTTGTGCAAGAAAGAAGTTACATGTTGATAAAGTTCCCTTGCTTTGTCTTTTCCAGAGTTCTAGTAACTCCTGTTCTGTACTTGAGGCTGCCAAGCATCAGGATATCGGATTGCCCAGAGCATTTTCTTTCTGTTATCAGCAAGAAGTTGAATCCACTAAGCAGACGTTAGGTAGTAGAAACAAAGCTTTGCCTGAGCAGGTTTGGATTAAAGTGGGAGGTAAGGCACTCAGAGGAAGGGAGCAGGTCCTTCTTCTACCGCCCGACCTTTGCCCTCCTGTCCTGTGGCTCTGCAGGGAGGGGCAGGTGGTTTATGAACAGGAAGGGTCTTGGAATGTCTCTTATCTCGGGGCTCCTTCCGTACACGTCATAGGTACAGTCGGTGTGGAAACATGGAGTCAGGGCTGCCTGTTCGTGATAGTAAACACTCGAACGCAAAAGCTGTTCTGTTGAGAGATTTACGTAAGTTCCCAGTCACCTACAGGCCATCGAAGCACAGAGGTTTTTCCCTCTTTTGTGCCTCACGAGAGAGGCAGGGCCTGTGGTCTGCTGGGAGCTCCAGGAGCCAACCCATGGGTGGCCCCAGGCCTGGGTCGGCGGTCAGCGGAGGTAGCGTGATTCAGACGTTCCGGAAACGGACCCTGCTGAAGGCACCCCTGGCGCCCTGGCCGGCCACTCTCGGTCCCTTTCTCCCTGAAGACAGACCACCTTTCACGTTGCCCACCACGACAGCCCGGCTTACGCCGAGTTCCTCTGAGAGCCGGTGAACACGGCGTGGGGTGCAGGGTTGCTGCTTTGTCCTGTGGCAATAATTAGTTTTCCCTCGTTTTTGTGACACTTTCTGCAAGAGCATGTGTTGACCTTTATCGGGTACGGGGGTGACATTAAAATATCCCTGTACTGACTGTGCAGCAGACGGAGTAAAATGTGACCGATGCCTGTGGACCCGTTTGTCTCCTTGAAAAGGTGTCCACGGGTGGAACTGCTGAGGGACTCTCGAACGTGGCCTTGCGTGGCTTCCCGGGGATGTGGGCCCCAGCACAGCAGTTAGACGTCTGTGCCGTGTTTGGTGGGGGGTTGACGTATTTCTTTAGCCCAGGCTGGGGCGACGATGGGATCCCCTCTCTCGTGAGGACATTCACCTGCCAGGGGACAGTGTGTTGAATCCTGAGCCACTTAGCTGTTGTCCTCTGAGAATTGCAGGTAGACTGTCAGTTGTCATGTTAGAATTCCAGTTTTCCCTCCACTCTGCATCTCAGAAAAATCAAGCAACTGCCTGCTTTTTCTATCCATAGGTGACAATTAACGCCTATTAATTAGCGAGGAGACTTTGACGAGATTGTGTTGGTAACCCTTGGCGTGTTACAGTGTAGTTCTGGGTTTATGCCCGTTTGGCCTTTGGACACACGGACCGGCCACCGGGTCCAGCTTGTGTTCTGCGGGTATCTGCTCCTTACTCACTAACGTTTATATCTTGGATTGAAGATGCCGAGAGTGTCAGCGTTAACGTAGATCAGGTAAGGAAAATAAAAAATTCAAGTACCTGTTCTTTTTTCTTTTGCAAAGAAGAAGCGCTGTGCAAACAAGCAATAAATAAGAGGAACCGGAGTAGGCTGCGGCAGCTGGACACCAGCGTGGAGCGGAGAGCCCTGGGAGAGATTCAGAACGTGGGGGAAGGCGGGCCCGCGGCCCCGGGCCCCTGGCAGCCCTCGTCCACCGAGCCCTCGCAGCCCCACCCAGGGGAGCAGGCCCAGAGCGCCCCGGGCGGAAGGTCGCAGCGCAGGGAGAGGCACAACCGCATGGAGAGGGACAGAAGGTAAGGTGCACGTGCGTTCCGACTTCGGCTCCTCGTGGGCACCCTGTTGCACCAACGAGCGGCTGTGACCGTGTTCAGAGGGAGGAGACGTTGTCATGAGGAGGCACGGGCTGCGCTTTGCTGGGTGGGTCGAGGTCCTAAGAACCCCAGACCCTCCTGGTGGGTGTGGAGGGCTCATGGCTTTGATTCATTACAGAGAAAAGACGCGACAAAATTGGCAAAGGCTCCGGGGGAGGTGCGGGGGAGGGACCAGGGACTCCACCTAGGGGAGGAGTCCCTCAGGGGCACTTCACCCCCAGCCCCGAGGTCTGGGACACGGGGACCGCTACCAGCGGGCTCGGTACCCGAGATTTTGTCGGGGTCAGTCCTATGGGCGTCCCTTTTCTGGCACACGGCCAGGTGGCCGACCCAGAAGGAAAGCCCGAGCTTCATGCAGATGGCCTTGCTCGTACAAACTGCTTAGGCACAGGGGGCCCCCTCCCTGCAGTCCACGTTCCCAGAGGCCAGCCAGGCCAGCCTCGCGGCCAGCGCATCTTGACGGGCGGGTCGGCCCGCCGGCCACCTCCCCTGCACCTTCATCACTGGTGTGTCCTGGTTCTTTTGAGAATGTTGGGGACAGAGGAGGTTAAAACTGTTCCGTTTGATCGCTCTGTCTGTGGATTCTGTTTGCGCTCCTCTGTGTGGAATCAAAGGGTGGGGAAGCGCTCGCGCAGCGGGGCTCTTACACAGAGCTGGTTGGCCTCCTCGCGCCCTGAGTGCCCGTTCCTGTCGTGGGCTTGCTCCTGCCCGTTCTCTCCGCCTCGTCTCGAGCTTCTGTCTGCCAGACAGAGATGCTGTCCACCGCGCGGGCTTTGGTGGGAAGGAAGCGAGCCTCCATGGCAGGCACCGGGCAGTGCCGGCTGTCCTCTGCAGGAAGCCCCACGTGTCTCGTGGGGCGCGAGACGCCAGGGCCCTGCCCTCTGAGTCGTTCAGGTGTCGGCTTAGGTTGGACTCTGCTCGTCACTACACACACGTGTGAAAGTTACAAATGGCCCGGTGGTCACTTCGGCTGTAAGTCACATTGTCTCTGAAATTGCCTGGGTTTCTTCTCTGAGCCAGGCTCCTGGAGAAGCACAGCTGGGGGTCCGAGTCCTGGGCACGCAGGGGGCAGGCTGTGACCTTGAGCAAGAGAAGGAGCTGCCCAGAAAAACCACACACCACACTGTCCTCCGACTTCGGGGGTTTGGCGCCGTCCTTGGTCTGGACACTTGCCCATGGCCCCTGAGCAGCAAACAGGGGAGCCCCAGGGAGGGCGCCCGAGGCAGCAGGGGTTTCTAGGGAAGGTGCCCCAGCCGAGGACAGTCGTGCGCTCGGTCCTGAGAGGACGGTGCCAGGCCCCCGAGTGCCGGCCCTTCGAGGGCTGCCAGTCCCCCGTGTGGTCACTCTGGGCTCTGCTGCCGCAGGCGCAGGATCCGCATTTGCTGTGACGAGCTGAACCTCTTGGTCCCGTTCTGCAACGCCGAGACGGACAAGGCCACGACCCTGCAGTGGACCACGGCCTTCCTGAAGTACATCCAGGAGCGGCACGGGGATTCTCTGAAGAAGGTGAGTCCGCGGGCCGAGGCTCTGGTCCCGGCCGCTCTCCGGGGTTCCGTGTCCTTCTCCCCGAAGACCCCAAACCGTCCTGCGAGCCCTGGAGCCTGACATTGTGCAGCCCGGCGCGAGCACGGCTCTGTGCACTCACGACAGGACTGGTCCTCGGTGAACGTGGTGGCCATGGCCTGGACTCGTTCATTGGCGGCAGAGTGGCAATGAGTCGGGTGAAGGGTCGTGACAGGTTGAGCGCCTGCTGTATGCAGCGGGGGGTGCAAGGGGCTTCGAGACCTGGAGGGGGAGATCTTTGGTTTTGCCCTCAGGAAACCCAAAGGGATGAAGCAAGAATAGACCCCCCGCCCCCCAAAAAAGACAGATAAATGTGAAATCGATGGTCTGGAGTTCAGAAGGCAGGAGAGAGAGACACTTGCGTGGGCTGGGTGCCTGTGGACCACTCAGGCCCTGGGGCCCAAGCACCTCGGTTCCTTCTCGCGGCCAGCGAGAGCGTGGTCTGGCTCCCGTTGGACCGCGTGTTCGGTGTGGGGTCCTGTCCCCCTGTCCCTGGTCCAGAGGAGAGAGCAGAGGTGGTGCTGGGGCCCTCGCCTCGGGGACCTCAACTCGGGTGCTGGCTGCAGAGCGCGGCCCGGGTGGGGAGTGATGACGCCTCGTGGGGCTGGAGGGCGGAGCCGTGTCCCACACCACCTCCTGCGTCCGAGTGCCAGCGCCCGGAGAGGCTGTGCCCCCGTCTGTCTGTCTGTCTGTCTGTCTGTCTGTCTGTCTGTCTCATGGCGTTCGTTGTGTGAGTGTGTCTCCAGGCAGCGTGTAGGTCGGGTTTCCTCCAGCGGCAGCTGCTGTGTGTCCGCCATAGTTACTCTCTGCCGCCGCTTGGTACACGTAGACTGGCTACTTCTGTGAAACAAAGCTGCTACGTTTCTGAAACGATTTAACGTTTGCCTCTGTGTGCCTGCTGGGAAATTACTGATAGAATTCACTCAAGTACAAGGCAGGCATTCCAACAACAGAAGCCTGTGTGTGTGTGTCTGTGTGTGTGTGTGTGCGCGCGCCCGCGTGTATGTGTAATGTGCCCCCCACACTAAGGCCAAGTAAAGGAATAGCTTACGGATGTTCTGTTTTACGGACGTTATCCTTCCTGAGTATTTCTGAAATTCAGTTCCTGTGAACTTGCCTGTCCTTCTGTGCTGCCCCTTGGACCCATCCAGGAATGGCTGTGGTGAGGTCAGTTAGCGCTGGGGGTCGGGAAGTGACCCGCCCACACGCACTCGGGCTTCGCACTGCCTCAGCGACTCCCCTCGCTCGCCTGAACATTCTTGTTCTCGACATGCGACGTGTCAGACCGAAGTGATTCTCCCGAGCTACGTCAGCGCACGTTCTGCTCAGCAGACCTTGCCCCCGCCCCGGCCGGGCTTCCGTGCAGTCGCCCTGGGTCGGCCGCACGGCCGTGCGGTGCCCCGAGGTCGGCTGCAGTGGCGCTGAGTTCTCTGTACCGTCGTTCGAATTAGTTCTGTCGGGTGGTGTTGTGACAACCGCCACATCAGCGTGCATTTAAAAAAAACTCTCGAAATTGGGGAACTGTTGTGTGGCCATTCTTTTATTTTCATTTTTTAACAGCTTTTATTTATTTATTTTTAGAGAGAGAAGGGGAGGGAGAGCAAAAGAGAGGGAGAAAAACACCAATGGGTGAGAGGTACATCCATTGTTTGCCTCTTGCTCGCCCCCAACCGGGGACCCGGCCTGCAACCCAGGCCTGTGCCCTGACCAGGAGTCGAACCAGCGACCTCGTGGTTCGCAGGCCGTGCTCAGTCCACTGAGCCACACCAGCCAGGGCCGTAGCCATTTAATATTGAAGTTGGAAAAAAATAAGCGGCATTTTCAGCATGTTATGCTTTATTATTTCGAGAAAGATAAAAATGCAACTGAAATGCAGAAGGCTTTGCACCGTGTGTAGAGAGGTGCTGTGACTGACCGGACACGTCAGCAGCGGTTGCGGCGTTTCTCGCTGGACGGTGCTTCGCGGTTGGGGAGACCAGCTGCAGTCGACAGCGACCCAGTCGAGACATTAGTTTAGAATGTCGACGTGCTACCACGTGAGAGACAGCGACATGCTCAAAACACCCAGCTCAGTCGTCCCCGGTGAAAATGAAAGCTGTCTTATTTTGCTGAGAAACCTAGATGGACTTTTTGGCCAACCCAATACTTTGAATAAGGCAGCTCCACTGGCCTGCGGGCAGCTGTCCCCAGTGTCTCGAGGAGGTGACGTGGCCGTGCA
Source organism: Micronycteris hirsuta (assembly GCA_004026765.1). Lineage (NCBI taxonomy): Eukaryota > Metazoa > Chordata > Mammalia > Chiroptera > Phyllostomidae > Micronycteris > Micronycteris hirsuta. Next base: position 77,199 of record PVJI01002505.1, on the reverse strand, counting down.
GGCCCTGTGGCAGCGGGCGGCTGAGGCCGGGCGTCCAGGGGCCTGCAGGGTCTGGCCGGCGCGGCCCGGTCTGGCTGGTGTGGACGCCTTGCTGCGCGGGGAGCCGGGGCTCCAGGAAGGGGAGGTTGGGGCGGGAATGAAGGTGCAGCCCCTGGCAGGGGCCACAGAGCCGACCGCGTGGACTGCAGGGCGCTGCCCAGGAGCAGGGGCTGTGCTCGTGGAATGTGGGGTGCCGGAGGGGAGTGGGGGAGCTCTGGGGCTTCTGGCTCAAGCCCCACCCCCCCACCTCAGACGCTCTGGCACCAGGTGTGGCTGCTGGCAGGTCCTTGTCGGCAATAGGTGCTGTGGCTCTGTCGTGGCTCTAGTGAGCCCCCGGCTCAGCTGACGCCTGCGCGTCACCAGCCTCACGCAGCTGCCTGTGCCCTGAAGCCCCCGTCCTCCCGGCCGTGGCCGCGCCTCCCCAGGCGGGCTGTAGTTATCTGATTCCATCCAATATCCATGTGTCCCCAAGATGACTTTATCTTATTTTTATTCTTACGTGAAGATATATTTTTCAGTGCTTTTAGAGAGGGGGGAAGGGAGGAGAAAGAGGGAGAGAAACATCAATGTGTGGTTGCCTCTCGTGTGCCCCCAACTGGGGACCTGGCCCCCAACCCAGGCATGTGCCCTGGCTGGGAATCGAACTGGCAACCCTTTGGTTTGCAGCTGGCGCTCAGTCCACTGAGCCACACCAGCCAGGGCTTGAGGTGTTTTGATAAATCGTGAAAACCCCTTAAAACTCAGCTTTTTCCCTGATGTTTTGTTGAAAATAGATGCTAGTTGAGAGAAATGAATGAGAATGAACAGCTGACCGTCAGCTCAGCTGAGGAGGGCTGGGCAGGCCCCTGCCTCGCTGAGCCACGGGCACCCCCGCTCCCCGTGCCTGGGTCCCTCGGACCGAGAGCAGGCAGAGCCGCAGCTGAACCCCTCTGGCAAAGGACTGGAGATACCGGCAGCGCCGGGGCCTCACGTGTGAAGATGGCTTTGAAAATCTCTGCTCAGACTGTCTTCTGTCTGAGAAATGGCTGTTTTGTTTCTGAGTTCTGTTTAGTTATTTTCAAAGTCAAATTCTGCTCTGGCTGGGTAGGTCAGGTGGCTAGAGCGTCATCGCAATAGGCCAAGGTTGTGGGTTCGATCCCCAGTTAAGGCACATGGAAGAATCAACCAGTGAATGAAATACATCCATAAGTGGGGCAACCAATCAGTGTTTGTCTCTCTAAAAAATAAAATCAATAAAGTACAAGACGGCTTTACAGTCTGGCCAGGCATTTGAGAAGCTGTCGGAAAACTAAATGAACACCGCGTCCCTGTGACTATAGGACAGAAACGTTCGACTATCCATCTTTGCCCCGTGGGCCCCGGGTGAGGTGCGCGGGGGGCGCCCCGCCGCCCCATGTGTCTGGAAGTGGCTCGGCTCTGGGCCCCAGCCTTCCGGGTGTGAAGGCGGCCGTGCGCACGTCTCAGCTGGCGCCCTTTTCTCGTCCGTAGGAATTTGAGAGCGTGTTTTGCGGTAAAACCGGCAGGAGGCTAAAGCTGACCAGGCCGGACTCCCTGGCGGCGTGTCCCACGCAGGAGGGTCTGCAGAGCAGCCCCGCCACGGAGATCAAGTGACCCGCAGGACGCCGGTTCCTGGGAAGCACGCGGCCCTCCCACCCCGCCGTCCGCAGCCCCGGGGCTCACGCCGACCGCCACCTCCAAGGGACGCGACTCCAGTGGGACTCCGGGGGGACTCTGAAAGCACATTCCGTAAAAGTATTTATCCAAAACAATATCTGTCCACTAATGTCCCCTTAGACCATTCGGGATGAAGACACCTTGACAATTAGTAAGTACTTTTTCAATTATCTGTCTGATTTCATCATGTTTTCTTAACATGATAACTTAACAAATTAACATCCTTTGTAATTTCTTTAGTCTTACCAGGCACAGCGCTTTTTACTTACTTTATTGACATTTAAATATGCCCCCTTAGCAATTGGAACGAGTCAGAATGTTCTTCACTAGAAGCAGTTGGAAATTTATTTCATTTGTTTATCGCCTCCCCGCCCCCCCCCCGCCCCCCCGTGATGCCCCCGGCTGCGCAGCCGAGCGTGGCCCAGTTCCGCCACTCGGCTGGCGGCGCCCGCCGGCCCCCAGGCCCCTTTCGTCCGTAGAAGAGATGCTTTCGGGGGCAGGGGTCACTTTGCCGACCTCGCCTCCACGCTGAGAGACATTATTTTCCGTGTAATAAACTATAGTGTTCAGAACCAGGTTTTCAAACGAGTGGCTTTATTCAGGACAACAGAGGGCACCGCCGGGGCGAGTGCAGCACAGAGTCGGCTCCCACGGATTCTGCTGGCGGGGATGGTGCGCAGTGCGCACACGAGGGGGCGGGCGGGCGGCCAGGCTGTGGCGCCGAGGGCGCTGCCCAGCAGGAGCCCTTTGTCTCTGCCGTCGGTCGCCCACGTGTCCGGGGTCCACTGTGTCACTTCACTGGGGCTGCACCTGGCCTTACACCAGCGCCACGAACACGCGGCTGAGCTTTCTCTTGGGCACTCGTGTGCTGTGCATGCCCGGCCCTCCTGGCGTTCCCGTCTGGCGCCCTGTCCGAGGTTCAGGGTCCCTGCTGGCCGGACCACTGTGAACACACGAGGAGACCACCTTCCCGGCAGCTGGGGACGGACGCTCGGCACAGGCGTCCGGGCCGGCGAGGCCGAGCGGGACCTCAGCACCGGGTGCTGCCGAGCCCCGCCGACCCCCCGAGCCCGCTGCTTCCATGGGCGTCAGGCTCACGGCCTGGGCTGTGTTTTAGAAGCTTCTGGGACCCGACTTCTCCCCGCCTCCGCCCATCACGGCTCCTTGGCAGGCCGAGGTGTCGCAGATGCCAGGGGTCCCCTGAGCACCGACAGCGCCGGGAAGGCCAGGGTCTCCGGGTGGCCCAGGCTCGCCGTGGGCCCCATCTTGGCCGTCTTTGCCGACACCAGGCACACCTTGCGGCCCTTGACACAGAAGAGGGAGGTGAGTGTGGATGCAGGAGACCTGCGGGCAGTGGGCCCAGGGCCACCCCGCCCTTCTGCATACCGGCTTGTCTCTTAACCCAGGAGGGGGCCCAGGGAGGGAGCCTGGGCGGCGGGGGGGGGGGGGGGGGGGGGGGGGGGGGGGGGGGGGGGGGGGGGGGGGGGGGGGGGGGACAGGGCAGACAGGGTGAGTGAGGGGGAGGCGGGTGGCGGGGACCAGCAAGGACACCCCCACCTGGGCGGGTGTAGGTGGAGGTGAGTCAGCGGGGGAAGAGCCAGGAGCCTGTGGTGTGGCCTCGAGGGCCCAGGGAGGAGATTGGGGGTGTCGGGGTGGGGGGAGCCCCATGCCCCCAAAGCTGGGGTGGGACGCGGCAGGGCTGGCCTTCGCGGGGGACCATGCTCAGGTGAAATGCAAACACTCAGGGTACTTGTGGTCAGTTAGAAGGTTCTGTTAGAACTTAACTGACGTGGGCACTAGATGGCGGTAGCGAGACTGCACGAACTGGACCTGCTGAACTGCATGCAGCGGAGCAGCCGGGCCTGATCACTGGTCAAAGGCCCGGTGGCACCCGGGGGGAGTTCCAGGGCTTGGAAAAGGTGCCCAGAGACAAGCGCGGGTGGCGGCAGTGGCCTCGTACCTGGCAGCCCCTGGTCTCCGTCAGGCCCGTCCAGACCCGCGCCGGCCGCTCCCTTGTCTCCTCGGTCGCCCGGGTTTCCTGTTGGAGGGATTTGGCAGACGTGCAGGTTTAGAGCTTTGGGGCGCCTGGGACCCCGCTGTTGACCGCCGCGACCCTCGGACACCGGTCCACGCAGCTCACACGGGGCTCCAACGTGGCACACGGGGAACCCAGCTGTGTGACCGCCCAGCCTCACAGCAGCCCCTTGTCACCGTGCGTCGGCTTTGTTCAGAAATCGTAGGCCTGTTGCAGAGCTGAGTGTGTCCACATTTTCAGCTTGGTTTTGAGCCCACGAGTCACGGTGTTTTCAAATGCCCCCCAGTCCTGTGGTCCCTGCACCGCCCCCCCCCCCGCCCTCACCAGCCTGTGTCACCGAGTGTGAAGTTAGACGCGCAGCTTCCCAGTGAGGGGAACCTTTTGTTGCTGCTGTGGGGACGTGCGGACACAGAGCCGGGTTAGCGGCGCGTCGGCCGGCACTGACGGGCGGCTCCGGTTGGCTCTCGGGGGATGGGGGGGGGGGGCTGCGCCCTAACCGAGGCCCAGCGTCGCCTGTGGGGCGAGAAGCTGCACCCGGCCCAGCGGCGCTCCAGTGTTGAATTGTCCGATGCCTGAGCGCTCTTAGAACAAAGCCGTGTGGCCAGTAGGTCGGAGCAAGTTGGGATTGCAAGCTTTAAATTCTTCATTTGGGCCACGAGGTGCCCAACAGGCTGCCAGCCACCCCTGCATCCTCAGTGAACCTAGTGCTAAAGGCCATTCAGGGAAAAGCTCGTGTCCGGCATGGTCCACGGCCCATCGCGCCCTCCATGTCTGAGTGACAAGCCCCTGTGTGGGGTCACCACGGCGCACGCTTGGGGTTCCAGCTCCTGTCTGAGCTGCGTTCCCTAGTTCTTTTGACACGGATTGTGGGTTTTTGAGCATTTGCATTTCTGGAAAGGGGCCCTGTGTGCTGTCTGCTGAGTGCGGGTCTGGTGGCTTGGGGAACAGAGCGCCTTTTAAACAGCATGGGCCGGCCTGCAGGGTGGGTATGGACGTGGCTGTGCTGGGCCCCAGGCGGCACCCAGCAAAATCGCCGCCTGCCAGAGCTCCGGGCAGCTGTGTAGGGGACACAGGCAAGGCCAGGGTCCCCGGGTTCCCTCGGGTTCCCTTCCCTCTCTCGTCCCCGCAGAGGGGACGTCTCTTTTGGGGGTTGCAGAGGTGTGGGGTACCTTGGGTGGCCGTGATGGGGCCGCCTGGACTCACCTCTGGGTCCGGGGTCTCCCAGCTCTCCGGTGGGACCACGATATCCGGGGGGCCCCCGAGCGCCAGGGTGGCCGATGGAACCGGGGGGGCCGGGGGGACCTGGGGGGCCCGCAGGTCCAGGCCGACCGATGGCTCCTGGTGCCAGCGGCTTCCTCAGGTGAGCGGCCAGCTGCGCAATTTGTTCTTTGGAAATAAAGGCACGCAGTTGCCCGAGGAGGGCCACCTGGAGCGCGCCGTGCAAAGCGTGGGGCATCGGTGCCGCCTTTCAGAAGGGAGTTTGTTGACCGAAAACGGCTCAAATCACAGGCCAGGCAGAGACTCGGTTTTTTGGAGCTCCTGAAAAGTGTCCTCAGACTGGCCAGAAATGTCCACTTGGCCCGCCAAAGCCAAAGGGGCAGTTTCATGTCCCTCATAACTATTCTGTTCAATGGAGACTTAGGACAGTCCTCTGTGCCGGGCATGACGTGGCTCTGTGTGCAGGCCCTTGGGCGGCACAGCCGCACCCCAAGGACCGTGGGCGGGGGGGTGCGCAGGGGCTGGGGAGGGAGCGCTTACCGCTGATCATGCCCCCGCACAGCTCCCTGATGCGCTGCTCACTGGCTTCTTTCCCCTGAAATTCACCCCAAAGTCGGTCAGCACATGGAGGCATGCTGATCCCCCGCCGAGGCCCCCCGACTCACGCCCCGCCAGAAGGAAACGTACTGGGACTCCGGGCTTCCCGGTGATGCCAGGCATGCCTTGGACGCCCTGGATGCCCACGGGCCCAGGGGGGCCCGGGACACCGTCCACGCCGCTGGTGCCGTTGGGACCCTGGATGCCCTTCGGGCCCAGCTCCCCTCGACTGCCGGGCTGGGGGAGGGAAACAGCAGGACCAGGTGGCCCGGTGGCCCAGGAGGCCCATGGGCTCCTTTGCAGTTGATCAGACCGCTGGGCAGCCACTCACCTCTCCTTTGGATCCGACGGGGCCACTGGGTCCCTGCAGAGAGAAGGGGGGCGTTGCGGGGACTCGCGTTGGTACTGGGTGGGAAGCAGTTGCCAAGGAGCCGGTGAGAGTCCGATCGTCCATGGAACTGCTACGGGACTGACCACGTGCGACTCCGACCACATGGGACTCCTCCTTCCCGGGGCCTGCAGACGGCCCTTCTCCACGTGGGCAGTCCCCGGGCCTGGTCCGCCTGCGCCCAGCTGTCACAGGGGTGAGGTCAGCGGCGCGATCACACTCACCGGCTCGCCCTTGTCCCCGGGAAGACCGTCCGAACCGGCAATGCCCTGAAACGACACCCTGAAGTTAAAGGGACTGTCCGCGCTGTTCCCAGACTTCGGTGCGGCCTGGGGCACAAGACCCCGGGCCGTGTCGGCTGTCGACCTGAACAGTTTTCTTCCCAGGAGAACCTCAGCCCAGGTCAGGTTGCCCCAGGTCCCCGGCCGGCGTAAAAAGGGCCTTGGCTGCCTGCAGAAGCAGGCGGATCCCAGACCTGCCGGTTGCCGTCCCAGGCCAGCAGGGGGCACACTCTCCCCGGGAGCGGCCCAGCGTTCTGGTCACCACCCTCCTCCAGGAGGGAGCCAGGACAAAGGTGGAGGAGGGAAGTGAGAGGCAAGGTCAGAGCGGGCCTCCCCGCACCTGCCCGCCCCCCGCAGCTCACCTGGTCACCCTTAGGGCCTGTGGCTCCTTCTGGGCCCTGTGCAGAGGGAAGGCTCAGCGTTAGCAGCTTCGGAACTGAAGGCGTGTACGCCCTCCCTGGACGCTTGCCGCCAGGCCTGTGTGCGGGGCCCCTCCCTGTGCCTGTCCCCTCGGCAGCTCAGAATCTTCCCGAGAAACCACCCGTCTCCCAGGGGCTCGGCAGCTTGGCACGACTGGCGGGTGTCTCTGATTTGGTCACGTCGCCAGGAATGGCGTGAGGCCCCTCGCACACACAGCCCTGGGCTGCCGTCGCAGCGTCGGGACTGCTGAGTCAGAGGGTCCAGTGGCCTGGGAGCTGAGGGCCGTGGCTGGGAACCGTGGGCTGGACGCTGAGGCGCGACCCAGTCCATTTGGCAGCGTGAGAACGGCCCACGGAGCCCGGACGCAGGGGAGGGCGCGGCGGGGAATCAGTGCCGGCCCCTCGCCTCGCCCCCGAGGCCCTGCAGTGGCTGGATCTCCCGACCCTGGAACATCCATCCCCCTGGAGGCTGAGGGGGCACCTGCCGTCCCCCCAGTGCCAGTGGAAGAGGGGCAAGTGTGGCCTCGAGGACACGGACGAGGGGCAGCAGGGTGGGTGGCCGAGGAAGATGGCACCCAGGGGCCCTCTGTGCCCCTGCTGTCACGGACAACAGGGACCCCACCATGAGCAGCTGGCTGTCACGAAAGGCTAGAAGAGTTAGGTGCGGTGACAGTCACGGGTGTAGAGTGACGGTTTTCAGGCTCGTTTCAAAGCCATGTGACCCTGCGCCCCTGGGACCCCCGGGACAGCGTGCTGGTGCAGCCACTCACCCGGTCGCCCACACCTCCACGGAGGCCCTGGGCGCCTGGCAGGCCAGGGTCCCCGATGCTGCCCTTGGAGCCCTGCAGACAGAGGTCCCCTGGTCAGCACCTCTGAGGGAGCCACACAGGGACCCGTCCCCGCCCAGCTGGCCCACCTGGGCTCACGGCCCAGACCGGGGCCCCAGACCGAACCGGACCCACCTGGAAGCCTCGGATGCCAGGGTTGCCAGGAGGGCCTTGCGGGCCGAGAGCCCCCTGAGAATCAGAGGACAGTGAGTTCAGCTCTGCCTCTTTGGCAGCGAGGCAGACGCAGGAGCCTGTCCCCAGCAGTCTGGCCCAGTCGTAAGGGCCTGAGGTGGGGGGTGTCCTGTGGGGTGGTTGGGGGTCCCAGAGGCCAGGTCAGGAACACACTGGGCTCTCATGTATCAGCCGACCTGGTGCCAGGAACCAAGCCCAGAGCCCCGGCTCTGCCTGGGGCCGTCCTCGTCCATCTAACGCAGGGACACGCGGCTTGGGGAGCCCCCAGCACATTTGCAGGCCTGGGGCTGGGCACACAGGTCTCAAGGGCAGGAGGGCTGAGGCTTGGCTCTCATCACCCCTGGGTTTTATGGCCCATCAATGCGCCCCGAACGCCACCTGGCCCACACGGAAGCGGGGTTCACGCCTAGCCCCTGCCCTCGCTCGCTCCCCACTCACCGCTGAGCCCCTGTGGCCAGCCTCGCCGCGCTCCCCAGGCATGCCCACATCTCCCTGCGCAGGGACAGAGGGTGTCAGCAGGGTCTGTGCCCTGGGCGTGGGGGGTGGGGGTGGGGGACACTCACCGGGATGCCGGGCTCTCCTAAGGGGCCAGCCTCGCCCAGCTCTCCAGCTCTGCCCTGTGCAGGACGGGGGACGGGAGCCCTGAGCGCCTGCCGCCCTCCGTGCAGGGCCCGGGGCTGGCCTCCCTCCCCCGGGGAAAGAAGCCACCTACCAGCTCTCCTTTCTCACCCTTGGACCCTGCTCGTCCGGGAAGGCCCTGCAGGACAGAGGTCAGGGGGCAGAGCTGCCGAGTCCAGGGGAGAACACAGGGACCAGAGGTGGAGCGCCCCCGACGGGCGTGGGGCGCCTTTCTGCGGAGCCCCCATCGGGCACCCACAGCAGACGGCCTGGCCTGGGAGCCTGGCCCCCCCACCTGCACAGTCCTGGGTCCCCCAGAGCCCTCCACTCACCGGCAGCCCATTGGGACCCTTCTCTCCTGGGGCGCCATGGCGACCGGCCTCTCCCTGTAGAAGATTTGGGGGGCGGGGGTGAAGGGGTGCTGATGCTCACGGCAGGGGCTGGACTCCCCGCAGACCCCTCCCCTGCAGGCCATGGGCCGAGTACTAACCTTCTCGCCATCCAGTCCCGGCACGCCGTCCCGACCATCCTTGCCCGGCATGCCCTGGGGACAGGCGAGGGCCTGAGGCCTGACAGGCAGCATGCCCCCCATGCCCTGCCCTCCCCAGCCCCGCTGCCCTCCAGGCCACCTGCTGGGACAGTCCCCTCCCGTCCCCCCCACTGACTCAGCCAGCGGACCCCGAACTGGCCTCATTGCTCCATGGCCGCAGGTTACCCTCTGCTCCGCTCAGACCCTCCAGGTGAGGGGGCGCCCTGTGGGACCCCTCATGGCCCCAGGGGAGTCCCGTTTTACAGGTGGGGAAACTGAGGCCTGGGAGCTGGGCTTTGGGCCTGACCCCACACTCCTGGCCATTTGGAGCTGAAGACCCAGCCAGTCCCAGGAAGAGGGCTGCCCGGCAGCGCGTCCCTCATCGCCGCCCTGGGTCCCCACTCCCAGGCATGCTGCCCAGCAGGGGAGGTCACCAGGGGGTCTGGGCTGAGTGTGGGCCACGTGCCCCCGCAGCCCCGGGAACATGCACAGACGACAGGAAGCTGGGGCACAACAGCACCACAGCAACACCCGTGCCCGCCCCGTGCCCTGGCGGCCGCAGGGACTCACCGGCTCCCCGGCTGGCCCGGTCACTCCGGGGGCTCCTTTGGGGCCTGGTCGGCCCTGGAAGACATGAAAGCCGCTGCTGCTGGGACCCGCAAGGACCATCCCTCCAGGAGGGCTCTCTCGTTCCCGGCCAGCTGTCCTGCTGGGGCCTGGGGACTGCTGCTCTGGCAGATCCTAGGGCCCCGCAGCCCCCCAGCACTGGGTGGCTGCCTCTTGGTCTCTGGCTGGCCGCTAGGCTCAGTCCAGGGAAAGAACCAGTGTTTGGGGGGCATCCACAGGCAAATGCCGGTCTGGGGATGGTCACTTCAGCGCTTCATCACCTCTCGGCTTTACTGCATTGGCTCAACCGGAGTCACCTGCTCTGTGTCGGTTCACCTCACAGGGCAGCCTGGGCCGGGTCAGGCCCCAGTGCCCGGGGCCCCTGGACGGGCGTGGGTCGGGGGCAGCAGCGGCCACTGCCCAGGGGCAGCCGGTCGGATGACTGCTGGGAAATGGGGGCTGAGGGTGCCAGTGGCTCACCCCGCCACCCCCGGGACAGGGCAGCCACCCCACGGCTCCAGCTCAGGCCGTCCCTGTGTCCTCCCGGACCCCACGGGCCGGGCCCCCTTGGCAAAGGACCCGGAGATGCGCACGTCTCCTACTTACGAGGTCGCCCTTGGGGCCGCGGAAACCATCGGGGCCCCTCTCGCCCCTGTCACCCTGGAAGGACAAGGGGGGACAGGGACAGAGCTCACAACTCAAGCAGGTAGGGAGTTGGACTGAGGCATGGCTGGCTGGGGGGACAGCCTGGGGGAGGGGGCAGAGGTCAGGGCTGATGGTGCTGAGGGTCTCGGGCCCGAGGGGCGCCACCCACAGCTCACTTCACGCCCAGAAGAAGGAACACGTCTTCCCCAAAGCACAGAGAGATGGCGTGGGTGGACCGGCCCCCCGGCGGGGCCCACTGGTTCCTGCTTAGGTACACCCGTGGGTACCTGCCCCGCGGTGCACACAGATCGGCTCCAGCCCGGGAGGGGCCCACACAGCCCAGTGGGGCTGGGGAGGCATCTGAGGGAGGAAGAGGGGAGGGGACGGAGAGCTGCGAGGCCGCCCGCCACCCCCAGGCTCCCACGTACCGCTTTCCCGGGGCCTCCTGGGATCCCGGGGGGTCCTCGGAACCCGATGGGACCCTGTGGAGAAGAGGGGCACCTGGGCCTCACTTCTGAAGCCCGCCAGCAGCCCACAGAGCACTCCCCCCCACCTGGAGAGGCCCTGCCTTGGACACTGCGCCCGAGCCCCCGCAGGCCCCTCCCGAGTCGGCTGCCCAGTGGCCCCCAAACTCCCTCCTACATTTGCCAAGGTCCCTCCTGCCCCAACCCCCAGGCCTGCGATGCCTTCACAGCCCCGGCTTTGGGAAGGACGAGGGAAATGAGGGCCAGAGACAGCCCTGCCAAGTCCTGCAGCCCAGCTGTGACCACTGGAGAGGGTGGGAGGGGAGGCCCCCCCAACCTGGCTGACGTTGGGCTGGGCCACGGGGCCCCACGGGGCGGCAGGTGGGGGCTGGCAGACTCACCCGGTCCCCGGGAGGCCCGAGCGGCCCTGGTAGTCCTCGGAGGCCCCGCGGGCCCTGTGGGGGGAGAACGGAGATGCAGCCCCCAGGGCCACACTTTCCCCAGAGCCATGGAGGGCCCCCAGAGGCTTCCCCAGAAACCTGCAGCCTCAGCTCAAGCCCTGACGGGACGGGCCATGGACCCCTGGGACACCCAGCTTGAGAGGCAGGGCCCCGGCCACGTTCCTGTCATGGGTGCTGGTGACCACCTCCCACACCCCGAGCTGTCCAAGGGGCTCCTACCCCACATTCTCACCCTGTCCAGCCCAGGCCCCGCTCACCTGCAGCCCCACTGTGCCGGGGAGGCCGGGGGACCCGGGGGGCCCGGGGTCACCCTGTGGGGGAGGTAGACAAAGCGATGGTGAGGGGTCAGCCCCTGGCTCTCTCAGCCCCTTCCCACGCCCGCCAGCCCTGCTCCATCCCCGGCCTCTGTTCCAGCCGGCATCCAGCCCTTCCCAGACACCGCTCCTGGCTGGGGTGGCCCCTGCTGCCCATGCACCTGGCCATGCCTGCCACACTGGAGGGCAGGTGGCTTCACCCCAGCCTGTGGGGGAGAAAGGGCAGGTTCATGGGCAGGGGCTATGGGAGGGTGGCCAGGACCGCTGGGGGCACTGCCAGCAGAAGCCAGCCTTCTCTGGCCACCAGTGCCAGCTGCCCCAGATGGCTGGGATGGGGATCTCTCCAGAGACCCTGTCCCTTGTCACCTGGCCCTGGGCAGCCAGGCCTGCTGGGGAGGTGTGCCATTGGGGTGTGCCCTCGGTGCCCCCAGCGCTTGCTCGCTTGCCCTTCCACCCGGCTGCAGCCCTGGTCACCACCACCTAGTGCCCCTCTGCCGGCCACCACCTGAGCGAGCACCCGTCGCACACCTTCTCGCCGTCCTTGCCGACTTCTCCTTGCTCCCCTTTGTAGCCAGTGGGTCCCTGGAAGCGGGAGGCAGCGAGTCACAGCCTGACCCTCCCAGTGGCCCTGGACCCAGGCACCCCTGGGGAAGCAGGCCGGGCCCCAGGAGCACGGTCGGGCCGAGAAGGGTTAGGGACCTGACCACACCAGCTCTCAGGGACCAGGCCAGCGCCCGGCAGATGGCAGCAGGGGTGATGGGGGGGGCGGATGGAGCAAAGCCCTCAGGTAGGGTAGGGGGTTAGCCCCCCTTTCTGGGCCCCAGTGCCCCCCCATTCAGCCCGCGAAGGGGCTGTGCTGCCTCCTGGGGGCGTGGAGGTGGGCCAGGGTCTGAGTCACCCCATGGCCACCACTCACCTTGAACCCTGGCATCCCTGGGGGGCCGGGGGGCCCTGGCGGGCAGATGGCTGGGCACTGTGGGAAAACAGCGTGGTCAGACCCTTCCAGACGCAGGGCCTCATTCAAGGCTGACCGCGGGCTCTGTGGGAGCCAAACCGAGACCACCGGGTCCCTGGGCCGCCGGCTCACAGCCCGGCTCCGATTTCTGCGCCGCAGTGCAGACGGGCTGCCGGGGTCAGTGAGTGTCTGTGGCCGCACAGAGGGGCCTTCAGCTGGCCCCAGCTCCCCGCCGCGAGTGGCAGCGGCTCCTCCTCGCACAGACGAGCCTTAGGAGGGGACGCCTGTCCCTCGGGCACAGACTGGATGCTCCACATTGGGGAGGGGGGGAGGGGCCGGGGCTGATGATTCTAGATCATTCCACAGAGCCCTGCCTTCCCTGCGGGGGTGGAACAGGCTGGTCTCCAGGCCCTCTGAGGTCAGGGACCAGGCAGAGCCCTCTCCCACCAGGCAGGGGCCCTCCACGAACCTCACCCACCTGAAGGTCTGTCGCTCCTTCGGGGAGGACCCCTGGGTGGCCCTGGAACAGAGGTGGCTGACTGTGACCCGGACCACCGCCCTCCCCCTCCCTCCCCACACCCACCACCACCGGGGACTCGGGCCCCTCAGCCCCCACATGGCCAGCACTTCGAGCTGCTGGTCCATCCGCAGAGCATGGGACAGTGACAGAAACACCTGCCCTGGGGTGTGGGGGGGCCAGCAGGCCTGAGCCCTGACCCTCCCCAAGTCTCTGCTTCAGCCCTGGGCTCAGCTGGGTCTGGACAATGGGTACGGATGCGGGTCCTGGGGGGTCCTGGGGACTGAAGACAGGGGAGGGGAGTCATCCATGCCTGCAGCCCCCTGCCCAGTACTTACAGGGGGTCCCGGAGGGCCGGGAGGGCCAGGCAGGCCTGGGAGTCCAGAGGGTCCCTGGGGGGTGGGTTATGACTTAGATGGAGCAGGACCAGCCCCACCGGAGGGGAGGGCACCAGCTGCTGCAGGGGGTGGGGGGATGCCCACTCCAGACTGGGTCCTTGGGGACCGCCTCCAGCTCCGCCCACTTCCCCAGCCTGGCCTGCTTCTAGTGTGTGTTCCCAAGGCCAGGCTTGTCCCTGTCCCCAGATGTCAGTCACTCGGGCTTCCATCAAGAAAGAAAAGGGAGGGGAGGCAGGGGAGCAGAGAGAAAAGGGAAGGGGAGAGACTGGGGAAGCTCCTGGTGGTTGAATTTGGGGGTCCCAGCAGTGGGGAGGGTCTGGGGAAGCCACTCACCGGGGGGCCCCGGAGGCCGAGTCCACCTGGGAGCCCGCTGACTCCTGCCTCTCCCTGGGGGGGGGGGGCGGTAAAGAGGTGAGGGCGGGAGTCACACCCAAGGGCTCCCGGACCCCCATGCAGGGCCGATCAGCCCTCTCTGGAGACATAGAGAGTCAGGGGGCTGACTAGGTCTCTGTCTCCCCCCGGAAGCCCCACCCCGACCCTGGTTTGGGACCTGACAGCAAAGCTGGCCCTGGGTGGGCGTGGTGGGCACGCTCGGGTGGGGGACCCGAGGGTACTCACGGGGGGTCCAGGGAGGCCTTTGCCCTGCAAAACCAATAGCAGGTCAGAGTGGCTGGGGACAGGACGCTGGGCCCCCTCCCCCTGGCGACCAGGCAGGTGTGGGGAACAGTGCTCGGGGGTCTGGGTGTGGGAGGGCCTCCCCACCCCCGGAAGAGAGGACCCCGCCCAGAGAGCACCCAGGACCGGCCAGGAGGACGGCAGACCCTCCTGCCCCTCAAACTCCCACCCGGAGAGAGACAGGACTCACCCCAAGCCCAGGTGGCCCCGGGGGGCCCAGACTGCCCTGTGGAAGGAAACTGGGTGTCAGAGGCGGCCTGGGCCCAGTTGCCCCTCCCGTTTGCAAACCTGTTCACCCCCCACTCCATCCCACACCTCCTTTGAGGAGGGGTCCCCGTTGTACAGAGGACTGAGGCCCAGGGTGTGGGGGGACCTCTGGACCCCTAGTGGCCTGTGCTCCCTCCACCAGGACGTCCTCCAGGTCAGCTGCCGCAGGGGTCACCAAGGCCTCGACCCACGGGAGGGAGCCCAGAACCCGAGCTGGTCTGTCCACCTGGCTCTGGGCCTCCTGCAGCCCAGCATCCCGAGGACACCGTCCTTGCTCTGGAGCCTCTCCTCTCGTGTCCCCCCAGCTCAGACTCCCCGCAGGAGGCCTGGGGCTCCCCCACCCTCCCCACCCCCCATCCACTGGGTCCTGAAGGCCCCACAGGCCCCAGCAGCCATTTGTCTCTGGCAGCTGAGCTCCCGAAGGCCAGGTTGTGGCCTGTCCCGGGACTGGGGTGGACGGTCCCTGCTCTCAAGGGGGAAGGGCTTGGAGAGCCTTCCCTGAGAGGCACTGGTTGGTCAGGAAGCTTCTGGAAACTGTGGTCAGACATAAGGTGCGGTCTAGGTGACCGTGGGCCTCTCAGGTGGGCAGAGACGGGGTGGGAAAGGTGCCCCCGGGGAGGGGGGTGCGTGGGGTCAGTCACCCTCCAACCACACTGGCCTCCCCAACATGGTCTGAACGCCAGGACAGCTGTGACCGCAGGTGGGTGTGGAACGAGGAGGGGTCCTCAAGGGGCTGTCCTCTTGCCCCTGTGCCCCCTGTGCTCCTGCCCCCCACAGCACCGTCCCTGTCACGGCAGCGGCCCCCAGAGCCGCTGGCCCCACGGTCTGTGGACTGAGGGGCACCAGCCTGGCCTTCCCGGTGCTGGCACTCACCCGTTCTCCAGGGGCGCCCTTGGATCCAGGCAGTCCTTCCCTCCCGGTCAGGCCCTGAGGAGGGGGAGCAGGGCTCAAGAGACCATGTGGAAAGGACATGCCCCCCACTGTGTGCAAGGGAAGAACAAGCCACAGGCCCTTCCCTCACTAAACTGAGTCCAGAGCTGCCGAGAACACCTCAGTCCTGGCACCTTCCACTCCTGGCCATCCACTGTCCACCAGGGGTGTCGCAGCCCTTGGGGGACACTGGGCAGCCAGCGGGGGGCCAGCGCCCGGAGCCTGTGCCAGAGGCGGCAAGCCCAGCGGGCAGGCGAGCTCAGGTCTCAGAGCTCTGCCGTCCTCCTGAAGCTCAGTGGCCCTGGGGCCAGGCCTGGAGCCCCCGGTGACTGATGCACAGCTGGGGCTGGGAGGGGCCTGGGTGATGGACGCTTGTCCCCAGATAAACAAGAGGTGCTGGGACTTCCACCGCTGCTGTGGGCAGGCTCTGTCCACTGCCGGCGGGCCAGACTAAGCTCTGGGATAAAGGCCAGGGGAACCCTGCTGGGGCGTCTGGATGCTGGGGCAGGAGAGCAATTAACCCAGACTCCTGGGGCTGGGCAGGACCCTTCCAGCCCTGGCTCGGAGTCAGGGAGGGGGGTGATGAGGGGAGGGGAGGGGGGCTCAGGGGGTGGGGAGGGTCCTGGGGAAGCAGCACACTCACGTCCACGCCGGGGAGCCCCGGCAGCCCGGCCTCTCCTGGCTTCCCCGGCTTCCCTGCAGCCCCCTTAGGTCCCTGGGTGGGGAGGGCAGAGGTGTGAGGAAGCCGTCAGGCATTTTTCAGCCCGGGCACCAAGAGGGGCCCTCGCCGCCGAGCTGCCACTCTGCGTCCCGAAGACCCTGTCCAGCTGGGGTCCCCGCCCACCCCGCGCTGGCCCCAGGAGGGCCTCCCTGCCCTTTGAGCCCTCAGTCGGTCACGTGTACAGGATGTCCACCCAGGCACTTCAGCTTCCCCAGCTCAGGGCTGGCGGTCCCTTGTGGGCCCACCTCCGTGGGCCCAGTTCCAGGCTGAACAGCTCCGTGAGAGCTCATGAGCCGGACCTCTGGCCGGCTACCCTGCAGGGCTGCATTTCCAGCCCAAACGCAGCTTGGAAGCCAGACCTGCCTGTAGTCTCACCGAACCCTGCACACTGCCCCCCACCCGTCCCGGGTTCAGCCCCTGCTGGGGCCCTCCATCTGGTAACCCAGGCCCCCTGCAGGGGACGGGGTGTCAATGCCCTCTCTGTTTCAGGCCCACGCTCCCCTCCCTCCCACCACAGCAGGGGCACTCACCGGGGGCCCAGGCAGGCCGGGAGGGCCAGCTTCTCCCTGCAGAAGGGGAGACGTGTTGTGTGACCAAGTGTCCCCTGAAGACCTCAGCCCTGATGGGTGCCCCTCACCCCCTCGTCCACACCTAGGGGCGCCTCCTCTCCGGGGCCAGGCACGGGCGGGCCCTAGGGGAGGCTCGAGCCAGGCAGGCTGGGTGTGGCGCCCGCGTGGCCCACACGTTCTGGGAGATCATCACTCTGAGGGCTCAGGGACACGATCCCAGAAACGAGGGCACACTCCTGAGGCCCTCGCCTCCGCTGGCCAGAAACCTTCAGAAACTCGGCCTCCTGCCTCCACGTGGTCAGGGGGCAGCCCCGGCCCCATTGCGGCCCATAAAGGCCACCCCAGCCTCGCCCCCACACCCAGCGGGCAGGGTGTCGAGTGCAAGCCTCCTCGGAAGGCCTGGCCGGCTTGGCCTGGGAGCCCGGGGGCCAGGGGCCCAGCCGGGTGGGAGACACGTGGGGCGCAGGCTGAGGGGAGGGACTCCTGCCCTCCGTGGAAGTGGCTGGGCTGGGGGTAGCCAGGCAGCAGGGTTTCTGCTGCCCCTCCATGGGCTGCCCGGGCACCTGTGGGGGTTGTATGCTGCACAGGCACCGCCCCCCCGCCCGCCAAGCTGCCTCCAGCCCCCAGTGGCCCAGGCGGAGGGCCAGGCCCCGCATGGCCAAGCCCAATCCCCAGAATACAGGGGCGCAGGGCCCCACACTTCAGTCCGAGGACCACCATGCCGTCACCTCCCCACCTGGCCCGGGGATGCGATCCCGTGGGGTGTGTCCCATGTGAGAACAGGGTCACCTTTGTCTCATGTCACAGGCCACGAGGGTGCCGGCTCATCACCCAGACCTGGGAGGCGGGACTTAGTTTTCTCTCCATCAGGCCTGGGGGTTCTGGGAGGTCTGGGGCAACCTGAGCTAGACCCCACAGGCCCTGCCCGCCAAGCCCTTCCCGCACCCCAAACTCACATCGATGCCGTCCTTGCCTGGCTTCCCAGGTGGCCCTTGGGGACCCGGGGGGCCTCGCGGGCCCATTTTCTGAAATGGAGAAACCCATTAGGCGTTAGGCGCAGGGGACTTGCCAGCCCTCCCCTCCAGGTGGGCCCCCCGCTGGCCCCTGGGTCAGCCCAAAGGAACGTCCCTGCTTCCCGGGTTGCCCAGCACTGGGACCCATGGGCCCTGTGGCCCCAGAGACCCCATGGGGGTGTCAGCTGCCCCATCTGTGCGGCCAGGAGGGGCTATGGAGGCCCTGCCGGGCGCCTCGGGGAACAAAGGCGACATTGTCTCCAGTGCCGGCAGCCCTGGCGTGGCTGGACCCCAGTCTGCAGACGGCAGCCACCTGTGCTCCTGAGCAGCCCCGGGGTCCATGGGGGCTCAGCCTGGCGGCTGCGACAACCCTCCACTGGCCATTGGCGTCCCAGGCTCGCCTACTGGGCAGCCCGGGGCAGCGGGGACAAGGGGTCGTCCCCGGGGCTGCGCAGCTCCACTCCCGACACCCGAGCCCCAGACCCCCGCCCCAGCCCGATGTTCCCCGGTGTGGGCCCGGCTCTCCTGCGGCCCTGTGCTCACCTGCGCCTTGGCCACGAGCGTCTCGGCCAGGAGCTGCCCGAGCAGGAGCAGGGCCAGGGCGGGGGCTCGGGCCATGGCTGCGCTTGGTCTGAGCTGCGCTGGTGGCGGTGGCCGGGCTGGGGCTGGGGCTCAGCGGGCGGGGCGGACGGTGGGCGGGTCGCCAGCTCCCGCCCCTCCGGCTGCGCACAAGCCCCCCATTCAGCGGGGCCCACCTGGGCGGGTGGGGGCTTCCGCTGCCCGCGCTCCCCGCCGAGCCGGCCAGGGGGAAACAGCTCCAGTGGCATTTTTTTGGCCGGTCTCTGAGTTAAAATTAACCCAGACTGGTGAGCTACACACACACACACCTTTTAGCGAAGAAGAAAGATGCTCTTTTCTCCGCCGCTCCGCCCCCAGGGTGCGGAGAGCCCGCGCCGGGGGATCCTTTGGGAAAGCAGCGGCTTTCGTCCCAGAAATGGGATCCAGAAGTCGCCCACTGTTCCCCAGGTCCTGACTGGGGCCCAAGCTGCCCAAGGCCCAGGCAGACCCCCAGAGATGGGGAGTGCCCTGTCCCAGGACCCAGACAGGCCCCCGCAGCCCTGATCCCTGCTATGGGCCCAGCCGTGCCTGCTCTCTGGACCCCAGGGCCTGACCCTAGACTCTATACAGACACGTGCACCCCGAAGGCCAAGGCCAGACTGCCCCCTGGCCCTCCTCACCCCAAGAGAGAGCAGAGCCACAGCCCCGGCAGAGAGGAAGGGCCACCTGGGACCTGAGTGGAAACGAGCGGAACAGGAGCATGATGGCCAGGAGCATGATGGCCGGGGCCAGGTGCTCCGTCTCTCGAAGCCTCGGGCAGCTGAGGGTCCCTGCCCTGGGAGGGGAAGGGGCTGCACCTGGGGCCAGGAGGTCTCCACAGTGCCCTGGGGCCTCTCCACTGTCCAGGTCACCTACAGGCTTGCCCCAGGAGTGGCGGCTGTGTCAGCCTCATCTCCACAGGTGGGAACGCGGGGCTTCGAGACGACCTGCGTTCAAACGGGAGGCGGTGGAGGGAGCAGGAAAGGGAGCCACCTGCCTCCGGAGCGCCGGGCTTCACCTTCTGCCCGATGGCAGATTCAGGCCGGTCACACCAGCAAGCGGGAGGGAGGGGGTGGATTACGTAGGGAAGAGCTGAGAGAAGCTGGAAACTCCTGTGCTTCAGCAGAGTCTGAGCCAACCTAGGACGGCCTCGGAGACGGCGGGGGTGCTGGCGGGAAGTGGCAACCCCAGCCCCAGCCCAGGGCCTGGGGAGCAAGACTGTTCCCCCAGCTCACCCCTCAGTCCCTCCCGCCTGGCCCCAAGGCTCTGGACCACCACCCACTGGCCTTCAGCTCCATCAGGGGAGCCACCTGTGCCTGGTACCCTCGCCCCCGCCCCCAGCATACGCACCCTCAGCTGCTGGTGGACCCTCCCCCTGGAGAGCTGCCCTACCTCCAAGCCCAAACAGTGGGGCTGGGCTACAGGGACCAAAGCTTGGGGGTCAGTGGACTGGGGTTTCCTCCTGGCCTCAGGCTTCTCCATCGGGACCTGAGCCCCCGCAGGGCTCTCGCCTGAGGACCTGGACCACTGGGTCCACGCGTGACTACGTGTTCTATGCCTCATGTCCACACCGGTGCCCAGCGTCTCCTCCACAGTGGAAGCCGAGGGCATGCCCCTCCCCACTCCAGCGCTAGTGAGCGTGAACTCCAGGCCTCTCCCGCCCAAAATGACCCCATGAGTCTGGCACCCCCTGCACCCCACCCCCAGAACAGGGGGGAATCAGTGCTTCTCTCGGAAAGGGACCCAGATCCAGCGCCCGCTCCCTGCACCTCCCCTGGGGGCATGCCAGCTCACCCCTCCATTTCTGTGAGTGTGGGGCCCTTCACGAGGCCCCGCAGGCCAGTGTCAGGGAGGGAACGGCTCTGCCCTGTGGGGACGGGCACACCATGCCCACACCAGGTCAGAGGGGCAGAGGGAGCCCTGGAAGGCCATGCCTCAGGCCGGAGGGTCCACAGGGGGCTGTGGCTGGCAGGGACAGAGCCACAGAGAGTGCCGCCTGCACCCCAACGGGGGTGGGAGGGTGGACAGGGCCTAGACCCTGGAAGGGACACGAAGGGACGGTGCCAGGTCCCCAGACTGACTATTGCACAGGTGACAAGAGGCAGTGTGGTCCAGTGCGCAGGTGGGGGCCCCGTGCGCCCGTGCGAGTGACAGGTGGGCAGAGAGGTGCCCCAGCCCACCTGGCCACCCCCAGGGGCACTGCCCACGCCACAGCGCTCTAAGTCAAACGAGTTTATTCAGAAAAGGCCTGGGCACCAGACTTAGAAAATGAGGCCCTTCCCCGCCCACCTCAAGGGCCAATTTACAAAGAGGGGCCAGTGGCCCGGAAGAGGGAGGGAGGCAGCAGACGAGGGTGAGGTGAGGCTTCTGGAGGTCGGTGCTTCCCACCGCGGCAGCGACCATGGGGGTGGGGGGCAGGCGCACTGCTGGCTCTCCAGCACAGGGCCCGGCCAGGATGCCCACTGGCGTCCCATCGCCTAAGGCGTTTGCGGTTTGGCGGCCAGTCCCGCCTGCACTGACTCCGCCTTCTGGTCCATGGCAGGTTCTTCCGCGGCCGAGCTCCGCGAGGCGCCCTGCTCTGGCGCGCCCTGGCCTTGGCCCTCCGCCGCCTCCTCCTCCACCCCATTCTCGCCCACGCCGGCCTCCGGGGTCCCTGGCCGGACAGGGGGCCAGGTGGGGGCCAGAGTCTGGTCTACCTTCCTCCGCTTCCTCACCTCGTCGGTGGCCACCTTGGCCCCTGGGGGCGGGGGACAGGGCTGTTTCGTCTCCCCGGGTTCCTGGCTGCCCATTTCCTGGATCCCCGCCCCCAGGCTGCCCTGGCTGAGGGCGCAGTCCTCCAAGTTCTGGGCGATCTTCTCCACCTCAGCGCTCTGGGGGCCCGCATCGCCCGGGGCCGGCTCCCGCCGGTTCGCCTCCAGCTTCCTCTTCTTGCTCTCCTTGGGGCTCGAAGGTTCTGGCCCCTCCTCTCCTCGGTTCTCGGCCTTCTCGCCCTGGTCCCTCTCCTGGACCCCCTCCTCCTCCTGGGGCTCGGAGCTTGGCAGCTGGGGGCCGGCGGCCCCACTGTCCCCGCCCTCGCCGGTGCCAGGTCCGCAGGTGCTGGCCTGGGGGAGGGCGTCCCCAGGGCTTTCCTCCCCCTGGGCTTCGCGGGGGGCCGTGGGCGAGGGCGGCCGCAGGGGCGAGCGCAGCGCACGCCTCTGCAGCTTGTCATGAGGCGCCCAGACGAACTTGCGGCGTGGCCGGAAGTGCTCCCAGGCGAAGCGCAGCAGCGCGCGGCGCTGGCGCGGGCAGCGCACGGTGAACACGAAGTAGTCCAGCGCGCTCTGCCGCACGCCCGGCAGCTGCTGGCGCACCAGCGTCTCCTCCAGGAAGAAGCGCACCAGCGGCGCCTGGTAGCGCTCCAGGCCCAGCTCGCCCAGCGACTTGAGGATGCGCGTGATGCGCAGGTTGTTGTGGCTGTGCCTGGGGGCGGGGATAGCGGGCGCTGGTGGGCGGTCCTCAGCCCAGGCCCGCCCCACCCCCACCCACCTCCAGGGGCTGGGGTGGGGGGTGGCGAAGCGTCCTCTGTCCTGTAGGACGCGACTGTTTCCTTTGGTCCCGTGGAACGCCCCCTGCCCCCGCGCGGCTACAGGAGGGTCAGAGGGACCCCTGTAGGTTGTGTGGTGGGCACATTCACCCCCTGGGCCTGCACCGGACCCGCGCTTCTCAACGGGGAGGAGGGCCATGCCTGCAAAGCCGAGGAGCCCAGCGGGTAGCAGCGCACAGCTGAGAAGCCACCCTGCAAGCAAGGAGGAGGGCGCTCACCTGTCCTCCGCTCCCCCCTCCCCCAACGTACTCCCCGGACCCCTGCCTGAAACGCAGCGCAGCCCCTTCCTTCTTAACCTGGGACTTGGCGGGGGCGGGGCGGTCCTCACCAGTTGAGGTTCTGGAAGCGCTTCTGGTAGTTGTGCGCGCGCCGCACTGTGCCAGAGTCCCGGTCCTCGAGCTCGATCCCGTAGAAGCCCAGCATGAGCTCGTAGGCACGCACAAACCGGTCCCTGGCCTCCTTGGAGCTTTTAAACTCCTGGGAAGCAGCCCAAGGAGAGTTCAGGGGCCAACCCCCCACAGAGGGCCGCTGGCTGGCACCCCTTGGGCCTCAGACTCAGAGGTTTAGGGTGAAGAGACAGGATGAAGGAGCCCTGAGACGTTAACGTAACTGTCCCTTTGTTCTGAGCTGCTCAAAGTCACCAGGGCCTGAAGCGTCACTTTATCCCTGAGAGGAATTCCTCCAGCAGCTCCTGCTGCCCACCTGTCCCTTCGCACCTCCCTGGACTCTGCTGCCGGTGCCCCACTGCCAGTCCCCGCCCCTGCCTCACCTGCCCTCGCACAGCCCCATTTCTCCAGCAGCCTTTGCAGCGCGCCCAGGGCGGGGCCAGGGCCACTTTAGAGAAAAAATAATGGGGGGGGGCGGTCTTCCAGCTCCTGCACTGCAGGTGGCTCCCCGGGGGCACCTGAAGGCCCTGACTCACCTGGATCTCCCGCAGCGTGAGGGGCTTGGCGTGCCAGTTCACCCCCGGCTCCCGCAGAGGAAACAGCCTGCGGAGAAGCAGCGGCACTGCCCGTCAGAGGCAGTCTCGGCTCCCTGCCCTGTGGGCACTGGCGGGCTGGACGGTTCTCCCCTTCTCTGGGCCACTGCTGAACCCGGGCAGGGCTGGACCCTCCCACACCACAGGCTTGGAGATAAAGCTGAGGGCCAGGGCAGCGCCCTGGGTGGGTGCCGCTCACCAGGGCCCAGGACAGACACACGTGTGGCCCCCAAGGTCCTCAGCAAGTGCACTCAGCAGCCTGGGTGACCTGCCCGCCTTTTCACCCAGGGTGGTCAGCGGGCTCTTTTGCTCTTAAGTTCTTTTTGTCTGGTCACGGACACTCTGGTGCCCAGGAGAGGCCCCCGCGAGCGGTCCTCAAAGACATACCACATTTGCAAGGCAATGTCAAGGGTCACCTTGAGCCACAGGTCGCACCCCGCCAAACAGCTGCCTTTGGAGCCCACGAGGCCGTCCCACCCGAGGCACTTCAGCCCCCAGCCGGCCACGGGGGCTGGTCAGGGGCCTCCCACCGCTGCCCGGCCCACAGGGCCCTGCAGTGGGTGCCACGCGTGGCCTCAGAAAGGGCCCAGAGTACCTGCTGGGGGGCGCCTGGACCCAGCCCCCCCCAGGAGCCTAGGGCCACCCCAGCCCCCAGCCTCGGCCCTGCCCCCCACTCACCACTGGATGTAGGAATGGTTGTCCTCTAGGGTGTCGTAGTCGTCCGCCCAGTCCTGGAGGATGGTCTCAATGAGACAGCCTAGGGGCCCCGTGGGGACGGTCAGCCGGGGCAACTCAGCCCCGAGCCGTCCCCCTCGCTTTCTGGGGGCCCCAGGGCTGCGCAGCTCTGAGTCAAACGTCTCACGTGATTCTCACCCTTGGCCCCTTGTGATCTGGGACCCCGCTGATGACGGAGGGCAGCCCCCAGAGAGACTACCACG